>ML264550.1:0-12296 GCA_005239495.1 Nicotiana undulata
GCCGGACCCGTTTAGGCCCGTTTGGCCCGCGGGCCCGGCCTGCTTAGCCCGGGCCCATGTGGGATTAGGCCCGTGGGGGGCCGGTTCCACCCACATAGCCCATTTAGCCCGGGCACGCAAAGTCCGGCCTCGCATAGCCCGCAGCCCGTTTGGCCCGGCCCCGGCCCGTTAGCCAGCCCTATATGCAACGTCCAGCCTAGTGTTAGTTAGGAAGTTTAGCTTCCCTACTAGTTTTCTATAGTATATAGGATCCTGAAAAATGGTACCCGCTTTGGATTTTAGCTTTACTGTGGGATCCAAGGGTGAAGAACAAGACTTATAATCTAGGCAGTCATACTCCTTCAACATGTCCATCACAAACTTCCTTTGAGATACTATTACACCATCAACTTTGTACATCACCTCCAGTCCTAGAAAGTAATGTTGTTGTCCCAGATCCTTGATCTTAAACTGCTCATGTAAGAAGTCCTTCAATTGCGTGATTTCTTCCTGATCAGATCCAACGAGTAGCACATCATCTACATATATTGCAACATATACCAAAGACTCTCCATTTTTCTTATAGAACAGTGAATAATCATTCATGGAATGTGTGTATCCTTTTGTTCATAAAGCCTCGGTCAACTTTGCATACCACTACCTACTGGCCTGCTTTAAATCATAGAGGGACTTGTTGAGTTTGCAAACCAATCCAGGTCTATCCACAACAAGTCCAGGTGGGGTCTGCATATATACTTATTCATTGAGATCTCCATGAAGGAAAGCATTATTAACATCTAACTAAGATATACACCAACCCTTTTTTACTGTTGTGGCTATTAATACCCCCATTGTTGTCATCTTCACTACTGGGGAGAATGTCTTTGTGTAGTCAATTCATGCATGTTGGGTGTAACCTTTCACAACCAATATGTCCTTGAACCTTTCTATACTACCATCATCTTTGTGTTTCACTTTGTAGAAACCTATTGCTTGCTTCCCTGGTGGTAGGGCTACCAGGTCCCAAGTGTGGTTGGAATAGAGAGCCTCAAACTCCTGTGTCATTGCAGCTTGCCATGCAGGATTAATAGATGCTTCCTCATATGAATATGGTTCCCTATCATGACAAAAATTTCTCACAATAACTTGACTATTAGGAGTTAATAGATCAGAGACAACATGATGGTTCATGTAAAACACTGCATTGAGGGAGTTAGAATTATATTTGAGTTTAGGTAGAGAATGTATATAGTCTTGTAGGTAACTACGTGTTTTGTGTGTTCTTGAGGACTATCTCAGTTGTATGGGTTCTGCATGAACTTGTTCAGTGTGGTCTTGTGATGGAAATTTTGTTGGAGAATCAGGTAATGTGGAAGATGATGGGGAGTGATCATGTGTAGGTGACATGAGATCAGTTATGTTGTCAGCATTACTCCTTTGAACACTCAAATGTTCAGGAGTTTGTTGTGTAACATTAGTATTATCATAAGGTTGTTCACATAGAGGTTCAATAAACGGAATTGAATGAGGACTATATGATGGGGAGGTACATTCACATTGGTTGCAAATGGAAATATATACTCATTGAAAACTACATCTCTAGAGACAGTGATCTTTCTAGTGGCTAGACTTAGGACTTTGTATCCCTTTGTGTTAAAAGGGTAGCCAATAAAAACATGTGGTGTTGTTCTAGGTTCAAATTTGTCTCTATGAGGTTTAGGTACAGTGGGGGTAGCACAAGCAACCAAAACTCTTGAGGTGAGAGTACTTTGGCTTCCTTTTATATAACAATTCATATGGAGTCTTGTCATAAGTAGAAGTGGAAGAAAGTCTGTTTATGATAAAGGTTGCACAAAGTACACATTCACCCCAATACCTCAGGGGTAATTTAGATTGAAAAAGGAAAGCTCTGGCAGTTTCAAGGAGATATTTGTGTTTTCTTTCCACTATTCCATTTTGCTGTAGAGTGTACTGACATGTTCTTTGGTGTATGATCCCTTTGGATTGAAACAATATGTCTATTTCTGCATTGGTGAATTCTAGTCCATTATATGTCCTTATGGCTTTGACATTCACTCCAAACTGATTTTCCACTAGTTTGATAAATCCTTTTAGAACTTGAAGAGCATTGCTCTTACTGGATAAGAGATGAGTTCAAGTGGACCTACTGAAATCATCCACTATGGTCATGAAATATTTGTACTTATCATATGTGGACACATGATATGGACCCCATAAGTCAACACGTAAGAGTTCAAAAACCTTACTGGTTGTGTTGGTTTTCTGAGTAAATGGTAGCCTTTCTTGTCTGGCCATTGGGTTGATGGTGCAGTTAAAGGGTTGTTTGGGAGAGAAGGTCACAAGGATAGATAAGATGCTTTTCATATTCACAAAGGGCACATGCCCAAGTCTGTTATGCCGCAGAACATATACACTATCTCCAACACGCAGATGAGAAGTTACACTAGGAGAATTAGATGATGGATTCACTGAGATAGATTGTTTATCAATATCTGCACTTGAACTATTTACAACCGAAGATAAAAGAATACACTTATTGATATGAGATGACTTATCTACAATAGAATGATATGGACATTGTGTATTACAAGTGTAGTGAGTGATAAGGGTGGATAAGAAACCAGTGGCATTGGCTCCAGAATTTGCATTGTTGTTCTTCAAGCACCTTGGGAACAAGATGTAAAGCCCATATTTGACTCTACCAATCATCATAGGCCTCTTCATTGAAGGGGCCTGCATTATACAACAATGTTTAATAAAGGCGACTAGGCAACTAAGGTGAGAAGTTAGAGAGTGAACATAAATTAGGTTGTATCTGAAGGAAGGGACAAGCATTACTTTATTCAGAGTGATCTTAGGAGTAAGTTCAACATTTCCTATCTCAGTCACCTTAACTTTATAACCATTTGGGAGAATAACAAGTAGAGGATAAGGCAAAGTTATTATATTTGTCAGTAAGGATCTGTTAAAGGTCATGTTATTTGATGCCCCTGAATCTATAATCCATGAGTCACTCTTGTTTTTGAAACATTCACATGAGAGTTTTCCAAAATCAATAGAGGAGGTGCAGGCAATGATACCTTCAAAGTTTGCTACTCCTGATGAAGTGTTGGCATTGTCTGAGTTGTCTCTTCCTCCTGATTGAAATTGTTGCAGCGGGCTCACAAGTTGATTGTATTCTTCCTTTGTGAGACTCACATTTTGACCATTGCAATTCTCATTCCCAGTGTTCTGAGTGTCTGTGGTTGCTATATGTGCATTAGTCATTCCTCTATTTCCCTTATTGAACTTGGTGCCTTGATTCACACTAGAGTTATTCCCATAGTTATAAGTTTTTCTTGGATTTTGGTTGAAACTTGGAACTTGATTATGACTTAGATTTGGATTCTGATTTTGATTGAAACCTTGAGGGTAACCATGAAGCTTATAACACTTCTCTTTTGTCTGACAAGGCCTCTTGCAATAGTCACAATAAGGTATGTTCCTATAGTTATGAGAGTTATTAGGAGAGTAGTGTGTCTTGAACAATGATGTCCTGTTTGTGTTGACACTTAGGGTTGATGACTCAAGGACCAAGTGGTTATGTGGCTTAATATCCCTTTGCCTTTCCTCTTGAATCAGCAAGGAAAAAGCCTGTGCAATTGTGGGAATAGGATTCATCATGGGAATACTGCCTCGAACCACATTGTAGGTCTCATTTAGTCCCATAAGGAATTGTATTAACCTCCTGTCATGTTCTGCTTTATGCATGCTTTCCTTAGCACCGCATGTGCAATTGCAATAGCAATCAGAGTAGTAAGTTCGTCCCACAACTTCTTCATTTTTTTATAATAACCAGTAATGTCAAGGGCTCCTTGGGACAAATCATTAATCTCCTTTTGAATCTGGTAGAGTTTTGTTTCATTTGTTTGATCGTATCGATCCTCAAGTTCTTTCCACAGCTTGAGTGCATCTGTCACATACTCAACACTATCCGCAATTTCTTTTGCCAAAGAGTTCAAAATCTATGAAGTCACCATATCATTACATCTCTCCCACAATCGATAGCTTGAAGAATCTGGATCTGGTCTTCTACATTCACCATTGATGAATCCTAGCTTATTTTTCCACCGATAGGGCTCTTATTACACCTATTATCCATGATCGATAGCCAAATCCATCAAATGGAACAGGAACTAGTGTTATTCCCGGATTATCAGAGGGATGCATGTAGAAAGGACTACTAGTGTCAACAATTGGCTGATTAGGAGATTCAGCCATGGTCGGTGTGGATTGTTCATCGTCTTCGACAGTAGCCATCTCTCACAAGGTGAAGAACTCAGCTAATTAATCAACAAATGATTCTAACTACCAATCTAAGGTTCTGACAGATGAGTCTAAGAGATATGAATTGAAAATGACAAGAACAGAGTTTGCATGTGACTGATCGAAATAAAATCAAGGAAGATGAATCTAGATTTAACAAATTTGGGAGAACGAATTGAGATTCCTAACCGTAGGCTCTGATACCATGTCAAATTCAGCAATGGAGCAGTAACCTCGACTCCAACCTAGCTTCAAGTGAAACTGCATCAATGGCAAAAGCTTGATGTTGTGAGCTCAATTGTGTTCGAAGGAGAAGAAGGAGAAGGCATGCAAGAGAACATTCTGGAGGAAGAGAAGGAAAGCTTACTCCATCATTTTCAATTGATCAAAATAAGTGGAACTCCTTCCACTATATACAAGAGTAAAGCTAACTAACTAACTACACTACAACAAATGACAGTTGTCAACTAACTATGCTTAACCACTAACCTGACTAACTAACTGATTAGAGAAAGCTAACAATGCTAGGCTAATTACATGGACTAATGAAGAATAATTAATCTTAACAAGTTAGTTCTTTTATTTAAAAGAGGGAAATAAGCTCAATTTTAGTTCAACTTTTTTACATTTGATTTACAAAAAAAAAAGTACGCCTGCAATTAGATAAAAGTACAAAATAAATATTTCATGAAAGTTCGCCTGCAATTAGAAAACTTTCTTAGAGAGTCGCTTAATTACTATATAATTTTTTGTTTAATTTGATTAATTGATCATTATTCTTGAGTTAACTTTCCAATTTAATTGTTGCGTTATATGACAAGTATTTCCAAAGCCAAAATTTTAAAGTTATCAATCTATGAGAATCAACATAAATCTCTATTAATCAAGAAATTTTTTTCAAAAGCCAATAAATGATACTGCTCAAATTATACTTCAATATATAAATTAATGTTGTATCACTAAAAAGAGAGAAACTATATATTACTTAGAATTTTAAAATTACGCATCGAAAGAAATTTGCTTATGAAATAAGATATAATTGTAGGAAGCAAAATGAAGGCTAATATAAAGAAATTTAAAAAGAGAAAGAAGATAGAATGATTCAGTATTCAATAACAGAAAGAAAAAGTAGGGGGGGGGGGGAAGGAGGAAAAGAAAAGGAAGAAGAAATGCGGACCCAAGGCCCAACTGCTGCAAGGATTTGAACCCCGATTCGTGTGGTACATTGGAGACCTCAAAAACAGCGTCTGAACCATGGCACCCACATGCAATTTTTGTTATATCTAATAAAAGACTACGCGGGCGTTGCAAATATAATCTGGGGTATTATGCCCAAAGTCGATCCCACATGGACTTAACGTATCAAGAACAACCGCTTCAAAGTACTAAATTCTTACTTAATCACTTCCACTACTTTATGAATAATAAGAGAGGTTGTAATTACTATTATCGTTAACTAAACTTATGAATCATGATTAAATAACAAGTAGATGTAAACTATTGGAATAAAGGTCTAAGGCAATGGTTTCCCCCGTTGGTTCTTTCTCTAGTTGTATGTTCCTATAGCTTTGATTTGGTTATCTCTATCAATCATGAACTCTCCAGTTGTCGTAAATCTTTCTCAAGCATTTATGACAATTTACTAGATGCACTCTCTCGAGCTACACTAGCTATATTTACGTTACGGTTCACTTTAGATTACACCCGAGGTATATTATCTCTAACCCAACCTCTAAACCCTCGGTTATGACTTTCGTCTATACTCTGGGAGTGGTGGTTCTCAACAACTACCTAAATATGCACTCTTTCTCAAGCAGATACATACTAAATAGGAACAGCTAGTTGAGGGCCCTTCAACTAATACAATCAAAACGTAGTTGAACAAATAGAGAGTAAAACCCAATTCACAGCTATATTAACATGTCAACAAATTCATCCCCAACGGGTTCCACCAAAACTTTAGATTAAAGTATTTAGCTACTCATAATAATAACAAAAACTACAAAAGAATTCATAGTCAATGATAAAAGAACAAAAGAGGAAGATATGGATTGATGCCCAAATTGCCTCCTTGCCTCTTGCCCTTTGCCTTTCTTGTTCTAACTCTAAATAACCTATATTCTGTCTCTTGGACGAGTTGAGCCTTTTATAGTTTTGTGTGGATTGGCCTTGGACTTCCGAAATTACCCTTCCTTTTGTGTTTCACGGGCCTGGACTAGCGCGGGCGCGCTAATCCCGCGCTAATGCCCGCGCTAGTTGGGTTATATACTTCCTCCGGATAGATGGACTAGCGCGGGCGCGCTAGAGCCCGCGCTAATGGGGTTCTTCACTGCTCATCGAGTCTTCAACCTTTAAATCACCCACAAGGTACCCCATGGTCTATTCTACTCCAATTGTTGCTCGGATCATCATCATAAGTTGCCTTTACGGTCTTGTACTCCTGTAAAACACAAAAATCATCATTAGGGCCAATTTTATCATTATTTAACAACTTACGGCAGTAAAGCATCATTAAGTTAGAGTATAAACATACGCCAAATTATACAATTTTAGCCTATTATCAGTGCCACTTTATGTATGTAAGTCATTTTCCATAGATATCAACATATTTATTAAGAATTTTTGCCGAAGCGTGCGGGTGGCGTGCCACCCCGATCCCACAAGGTAAATCCGCCTAGTTGCAACTTATTATTTAGTGTTAAAACTGTTTTAGTATAATTTATAAATAAATGTTTAGAGAATGAGTGTCTTCACTTAAAGGACATGTATAATCCTTTTACTATCTTGCAACAACTTTATTTATATGCTTTTTTCTCAAAAGTGCTTTTCCCCCTAACTTGAGCGGTTTGGCCAAACTTTTTGGGGGGAAATGATGATTTTGGGAAGAAGTAGAAGCAGTTTCTGAGAAGCACAAAAAAGTAACTTCTTCCAAAAGCGGAAACAGAAGCAGTTTTGATTTTTCTTCTTACCATAAATATCCTACAAAATATAGTATATACCAAAATAACCGTTAAACCTAAAACTTAGGATATTCATGTATAAATATTTCTTATTATTTTTAGGATAGCTTTGTAATATATAGGGACTTTAGGGGTAAATGTTTTTATATTTGCTGAATGATTTTTAATATATTTAACTTATATTAAAAGAATTAAGTACTTTTAAATTTTATTTTCATATTTTACTTAAATAAAATGAAAAGATTTAATTATTGCATGTAATAACAAAATTTTGAGATTATTTATTTACTTATAATATTAACTATTAAGTAAATCTATCATGTCCTTATTCATAATTTGATACTTAAAACACTTTCTTAAAAGCTTGGCCAAACACAAATTATTACTCAAAAGTGTTTTTCAAAGTGATAAGCCAAACACAAATTGCTTCTCTCCAAAAGTACTTTTTTCAAAAACACTTATTAAAATAAGCTGATTTCTCTAACTTGTCCAAACAGACTATAAATCTTCTTCAGGAGATTTTTCTGAATCATAGGGATTATTTCATTAATAAATGTGCATGTTTATTCAAAATTTTAAACAAGTATGTGCACATACACTTAATTGTGTGTACTCTTAATCAAATACATAAAATGGATAAGAAACATAGGATTGCTTTAGGTTACCGATATGGATAACAAACTAATTCTTACAGAACATTCAAGTAAGTTTTCTATATGTTTTTTTAGGGATTTCGCTCATTTAAAGTTGTTCTAATGAATTGTCTATCAAATCATTTCAATTGATGTTTGATAACGACAAGAATGAAAAGAACTTTCCTAATTACTTGAGAAAAAAAATCCGTTTTAATTAAACAAGTAGGAGGTAAAAATATTTTTTCTATTTCAACCTACAAAAAATGACAATTATAGAGAAATGTATATCCATGTTCGTTTGCATGCGTTATATATATATATATATATATAAATTTATTTGTCCTCATTTTGTTGGTGATTCCCTCCAAATAGACGAGTTTTTTTACTATATCATACTATACCTATATTATAAGTGGGAAGCACCTAAGTCAAAAGTTAAATTACGAAAAATCCATCAAAAATTAATTGATCATTTTGCCTGCACCATAAAGAATACAAATATTTTGTTTAAATAATACTTGATAAGATTAAGCACATTCATAATATATTATTTGTGTAGAACGTACTTATTTACTTGATTTTAATGATCAATAAAAACCTCAATGTGTTTATGGGAGTAATAACGTATTAAGCACTGTGTTTTTTCATACACTAACACCTCAAGATTGGTTGAATATCCATGATATGATACAAAATTCACTTTTAATTATTCTGCACTATTTCGTTTTTCATACACTAACACATCAAGATTGGTTGAATATTCATGATATGATACAAAATTCACTTTGTTTAGAGAATTGTCTAATCTAGGATTGTTGGACAAGTACAGCAAGAGGTGAGCTTCAAGGTTGTGAAATTAACAAATTATTTCCACAATGAGAAAACTTTGAATCTTTCTATGAGGCGGTGAAGCAAATAATCATATATAGCTCTTGATGTCAATATTAAGTTGCACTTTTATAAAGGCTTCAATGTCTACACCAAGAGTTATTACCTAATAACGTCAAAGTTTAACTCATTATAAATTTTACCTACCTAACTATATTTAGTTGTTCAGTTGCACGTTCATATGCTATGTGATATAATCATTGGTCGTTTGATAATCAAGCCACTCATCAATTTCAGTTTGCACTTTTTCCTTCTAATTTACTTTTACTCATTACACTACTGTTTTAACATAATTGGTATTGTATGTACTACTTAATATGGGACACACGTGTAACACATGTGTCCATAGACTAGTTTATCAAAACGAAAGAATATTTTATTCATTTATCGACAAAGCAAAGGAGGTGCCAATTTGAAAATTGATCACTCCTAAGAGACTTTATGGACTAAACAAATAGACAAGTTGGTAAAGTTGGAAAATTAAATAAAAACTACGTAGAAAGTTTATAAAACCAAAAAACTATGATACAAAATAACTTATCGAACACTTCACTAAGAGTTTGCTCTTATTTGGTAACCTATATTATTAGCCATTTTCTTCCTCTTTCGAGTAAGCATTTGAAATTTTCTTAACCACAAATATCTCTTTAGTTGGATCATCCTTTGAACTCAATAGATATCACAAATGTTTGACAGGATAAAGCATAGGCATCAATGTTCTTTTAATAAAGGAATTTTTACATTCTTATACCATATATGAAACCTTATTATGATTTAATTACATTTAGTAAACCTAATTACCAATTCTATTCATAATGTTTATTAACCATATAATTAATGCTGCGTTTTTAACTCCTTAATTAAAGGTACTGTATATCCCACCCCTCTCACGCTTCTCTCTCCTAAACCCTCATCTTCACCCACATTTTACCCACACACTCCTTCCTTTTACCCATTTTCCCTCTTCTAAAACCACTGAAACTTCCGTTACCCACCATTAAATATCAATTCAAAAATTGGTCGTCTGCATTCACAGAAAATTGAAGACATTTATTCTACAAACTTGATACACCCATTTTACTTCAGCTAAAATTTTCACCATGAAGAAGAACAAACCTTCTAAACAAAGTCCTAAAAAAGCTGGAGAATCTGATATACCCTCTTTTGATTTAGGTGTTTTATCACCAAAATCACCAAAAAAAACAGGGCAAATCTGCCTATGCAACTGTAGATACCACACATAGTCATTCTCCGCGACAAATCAGGGCTGAAAATAGAACCAAACAAAAACACGATGTTAATGCTGGAGAATCGTCTACGCCAGTCAAACAGGTGAAAAGAAAAGGAAAAGAGATATTTGTAGATGACGATTTCGTAGAAGAGAGGCCTATTCTTAAACCAAGAAAGAAAGCTAAGGTGTCTTCCAGTTCAAAATCTCCCATAAATAAGAAAAATTCAAAAAAAAACAAAAAATGTTCGGAAACATTCATTGGTGAAGGTAAAAATTTAGTAATTTCGTATCTAGTTATTTAGTTTGTTCTATGTTTTTAAAATCTGTGTATATGAGTTTTAGACAATTGTAGATTAGTTGTCTTAATTTTGAAGATTAATTGTAGTTTTACTGATCCGTTTTTACATTTTTGTCATGGCCCAAACTGGAGGATCATGACTAGCACCCGGGTCATATCTGCCGAGCACCAACGTACATTTTATCTAGTCTTCTTTATTATCTTTAAGGGATAACGAGATCAATAAAATGGTAGATATGGATCATGAACATACATCACATGGGATGACTAGATTGCTAAAAAACTACATAAAAGATACGAGCTACAACGCTGCCATGAAAGACTATACAATAAAAATTAGCCAACAAGGCATACCAAACTATACATGAGTCGACACATGTCTATGAACCTCTAAAGAAGCATAAGTAATGCAACATAGCCGGAACAGGGCCCCGACATACCCATAAAATCTATAACAAAATGCATACCAATACCACAACAAGTCTGGAGAAGGGATCTCGCCTATAACCATTGAACATGAAAGCCTACTGTGGTGGGGGATCTGCGTCTACCTGTCTATCAGGACCTCCAGCACAACATGCAGCGTCCACAAATAAAAAGGACGTCAATACGAATAAAGTACTGAGTATGTAAGGCAGGAAAGCATAAATAAGAACAATAATGTAAAGAGAGATGTAGGAGATACAACTTGTAGCATCTGAGTGCTTCTAAGAGACAGTAACATGAAATGCATGATACATATATAAACATAATCTTTTTAAAACATCCGCCTCGGTGGGAATCATCATCATCATAGAGCATTCGCCTATGTGGGCATCATCATCATCATATCATACCCGGCCTCAAAGAGGACTCGGTAAACTCAACTGATAAGTGGTTGACAATAGGTGCCATACCCGGCCGACTATAGCGCGGCTCGGTAGAGTAAAATAGATACATATATATAATGCATGCAGGACTCATTGGAATCATGTTTTGAACATTTCGGAGTGACGTAAGGTCGATATTCTCCGTACACATCATTAGAGCTAACTCTTCATCTAGAATCTTATAAGAATCAGGAAGTACCAACAACATTGATAACATAAGAATAAGAGAAGCAACCTCAACATCAATTGTTCCATAAGAAGGGAAACAATGTAAGTACTACTAGCTTCTAAGAGTAGAGTATCTTTGGAAGCTCGTTCATTGCATTACGTACAATTGGAGTCGTGAAAAAGAAGGAAAGTGATAGCCTCACATACCTTGTATATACTGCCCCAACCTCAAGCTACGCAACAATATGATCTTCTTACGTCTACAATGAGAACCCGACTTCGTNTATATGACTTCACACAAGTCAAAACAATCACCAAACATACCAAAAAAACATCAATAATAATCATATTGAGCCTCCCAAAATAGTCCACACACAACCTAATCACTTCATACATAAGATGACCACCGTAGTCGTGTCAAACGACCTGGAAATGTTACAACGAACGACCAGCTCGCAACCCTACATATATATGGTGTTTATACACACACTTCCTCCTCCAAAACTCCACAAAACATTAGCAAAACACGCAGCCCAAGAGCAACACAAAACAGTCCGCTACAAGTCAAATAACTCGAACTCACGGCTTCCGATCACCGTCCCGTGAGTTCTAACTATTAGGAAACACATTTATCAACCTTTCTCAATATTTAAGCACTTAAATACAGATATTAGACGTTTCTTAACTATGAAGTAACTTCCAAAACTCTAACTACAAAGAAAAAGGAGAGGCGGTATAATGACACTTACGTCGTAGGGATCGTTTTGATGTTATTGCTTCTCGATTTCAAGCTCGGGATGATATTCTTCTTTGAAACCCTAGAAGATAGCTTGAGTTTATATTTATGGGTGTTCTCTGGTCGTTTTGTGCTGAATAATAAAGAGAAAGCCGACCTAAGTTTTATATATATCAAGTTTGGAAAAGTCAAAGAGGTGCTAGCTT
>ML264556.1:8009-27900 GCA_005239495.1 Nicotiana undulata
GGGGGGGGGGGGAGGGGGTTAGGTCAATGGAGTAACATTTACAGCAACAAAGAAGACATCAAAAGTCACAGTCACTCACGGAAAGCGAGTTCACCAAGTCTTGGATGGCGGCAGTATAACATTCAATGATGCGTATGCAGACGACTTAATGATTTCTCACAATGATGAACTGGTAATATCTTTACTTGTACATGATACAAATGTAAAACAATTTTTTACTGATCCAGGTAGCTCAATGAACATAATTTTGCTAAGGATGGTGAATGAAATGCAAGCTAATGATAAGGTCATACCAAAAGAGCGGTTCTTTCTCGGGTTTGATAATTCAAGCGTTATTACTAAAGGGGAAGTTGTACTCACCATATTTGCAGAACAGGTTGTCAAGGATACAAAGTTCCTGGTGATAGACGCAGACATGACCTATAATATAATTTTGGGAAAATCGTGGATTCACAATATGAACATTGTCCCTTCCACATTGCATCAAGTTATCAAATTTCCTTCATAGTGGGGAATCCATCAAATCCGTGGAGACTAGCAAGTTCCAAGAAGTATCAACTCAGTGGTCATCGTAAGCACGTCAGCCAATGATGCAGGCGCGAAATAACAATTATTGATCGAATAAAGATGTTATTACGAAAGCATCAACCGAATACACACAAGGAAAGACTAATGTTTATTCGAGATTCGATGTTATTCAAGAGCCAGAAGAAAATGAAAATATTAAGACAACTACCGAGGAGCTCGAAGCTATAATATTATTTGTCCAGTGGCCAGACAGAAAAGTTTACATTGGAGCAAATTTAAGCCATAAATAAAAGGTAAGTTAATTGAATGACAGGTATACCACCGGAGGTGATGACTTGAAAACTGAATGAGGATCCATTACACCCACCTGTCAAGCAGAAGAAGAGGAATAATGGTGTATACGGTAGAAACGAGCTCGTCTATTGCATGAAAAATCGGGGATGAAACATAATGGGTTGAAGATTTACCTTAGACTCCATTGAACCTAGGCACGAGGTTAGAACATGCGTCTTCAAGATTATCGATTCAGTAACTCCGAAACTTTCTCAGACTCCCAATTAGCTCGAGAAAACATTATCGAATCAAAATAACGAAAGATCGAAATATCCATAACCAGTCGGATATCATGGCGAAAATCTTGACACATATCAATGAAACCGATTAATAAGCAAATCATGAGATTTTTTACCTTATACAGAATTCTACCTATAGTAGGACTCCTCTACTATATAAAGGGGGTCTGATTTTTTGTAAAACACATTATAATACACATCCCAAAGCAATAAACTATTATTTCTAGTTACTGTTATCTCTTATTCTGTTCCGGCACCGATTGTAGCATTTTTTACTCGAGCGTGATCAACCTTCAGGTCCAAGATTGTTCAACTTGTGTGGTTTGCATTTACTTTTTATATAATTTATTTCAATATTAATCTGATTTCTCATGTTGTATCAAGTTAGACCACATATCCTTAAAACCTCGTATAAATTCAATTATTATCCAATTTTTAGGGTAAACACAAGGATCCTTCAAAAATTAAGTGACCCAGGATGAGGTACAAAAGCTTTTAAAAGTTGGGTTAATACGAGAGGTAAAGTACCCTGACTTGTTAGCTAATACCGTGGTAGTTCCCAGAAAGAATGGAAAATGGCGAGTTTGTGTAGATTATACTGAGTTAAATAAGGCTTGTCCTAATGATTCATTATCTTTAATGCAATCCATGAAATTTTATGTTTTTTAGATTCATATTTAGGATATAACCTAACAAAAGTGGACTCTCTATATGAAGAAAAAACGTCGCTTATCACAAACAGGGGGACTTATTATTATAAAGTCATGCCATTTGGCTTGAAAAATGCTGGATCCACATACTAAAGATTGGTGACTAAATTTTTCAAGAACATCAAGAAAGAACCATGGAAGTCTACATAGACGATATGTTGGTCAAGTCAACACAGGTGGGGGATCATTTTAAACAGTTGTCAGACACCTTTGAGATTCTCCGCAAGTACAATATGAAGCTAAATCTTGAAAAATTTGCTTTTGGCGTGGCTTCAGGTAAGTTTTTAGGTTTTCTTATTTCTAATAGAGGTATTGAAGCGAATCCTACACATATCATAGCTATTGAGGGGATACCGAATGTACTCACAAGCAGAATCTGTTTGAATGAATTGACGAGTTCCAATAAACTCTTATGGACCTAAAGTCGTATATATCAAATCCGCCTTTGTTAGCCAAAGAAAAATACGGTGAAATATTGCTCATTTACCTCGATGTGTCAGAAGTAGCATAAGTGCGGTGTTAGTACGGGAAGATAAAAGGTAAACAATCCCCAATTTATTATGTTAATTATGGCATCCATGAACTTACAACCTTATTTTCAATGTAATCCTATTTTTGTTGTAGTTGTTTTCCCCTAAGAAACGTACTGCCTTAACAGGAATTATCAGGTAAATTAGCTAAATGGGAAATAGAACTCAGTGAGTATGATATTATATATCATCCTACAACTGCAACAAAATCGCATGTGTTATCAAAAATTTTAGTGGATTTTAGCACGAATTTAGTTCTTGAAGTAGAGAAGGAACTACAAGTGTTTACCAGAGCTAATCCCGGTACTTGGACCCTATTTACCGACGGTTCCTAAAACATTAAAGGAGTAGGTTTAGCAATTGTTCTAATTCCACCTTCAGTAGAAGTCATAAGACAAGAAATAAAATGTTAACCAATCACTAAAAATGAGGCAGAGTATGTAGTTGTTATTGCAAGCTTGGAATTGGCACGAAAACTTGGTATCGAACAAATTTTGATCAAAAGTGATTCACAGTTGGTGGTTAACCAAATGCAGGGTACTTACATGGCAAAAGAGAGGCAAATGCAGCAATACCTAGAAAAAGGTACGAGAATTGCTTATACAATTCCAGACATGGAAAGTTGTGCAAATACATAGGGAGAAAAATGCAGAAATAGACGTGTTGGCAAATCTCACGTATGTCATGGATGTATCAACTGCAGAAAATGCTATTGTGTTACCTTTGTTTCATTCGACACTCGATCAAACGAAGAGTGAGGTAAATTTTAATAATTTAACTTCGGATTGGAGAAACGAATTTGTAAGCTTTTCATACTATGGTAGCTTGCCTGAAGATAAGAATAAGTCACAATTGCTACGCCATAAAGCTGCTTGGTACTGCTTAATTCGTGGAAATATATGTCGTAAGATGTTTGATGGACCTTTAGCGTGGTGCCTCGGTCCATTACAAAAAGAGTATGTAATGAGAGAAGTACGTGAGAGGCATTACTGTAATCACGCCAGGGGAAGATCATTGGTGAATATATTAATAAGAGCAGAATATTATTGGCCAAAATTGGAAGATGAAGCAGAAAACTTGGTAGCTAGGGGCGACAAATGTCACGATATGCCAATAACACGCGTTGTCCGGCAGAGTTGTTGCATTTGGTTATTTCACCATGGCCCTTCATGAAATGGGGCATGGACATCGTGGGGTCATTGCCTCAAGATAAAGGAAAGGTACGGTTTTTGTTAGTTTTAACATATTATTTCTCAAAATGGATAATGGCGGGTGCTTTAAAACATTAACGGAAAAAAGAAGTCAAGGATTTCATTTGGCGAAACATTATATGTCGATTTGGAGTTCCAAAGGAAATTGTCTGTGACAATGGCCCACAGTTCATAGGCACGAATATCACAGAATTCTTTCAAAATTCGCAGAGCAAACAAATTACTTCCGCACCTTACCACCCTGCGGCCAACCTAGAAGTTGAATCGACAAATAAAGTTATTATCAATAACTTAACAAAGATATTAGAAGAATCAAAAGGCAAATGACCATAGTATTACCAGGGGTGCTACGGGCTTATCGAACAACAACAAAAACTAGTACGAGTGAGACTTCGTTTTCACTTATATATAGTGCAGAAGCTTTGATTCCGGTGGAGATAGGTGAACCAAGTATGAGGTACACGCATGCCACTGAAGAGGCAAATAAGGAAGAGTTGCGGGTAAATTTTGATTTATTAGAAGAAAAGAGAGAAGCATCATTAATTCGAATGGTGGCTCAAAAATAGATTATTGAACGATATTACAACAAGAAACCTAATTTGAGGTACTTCAAGATTGGGGACTTCATCCTCAAAAAGGTATCCCGATCAATAAAAACGGCCAATGAAAGAAAATCGATCCCAGATTAGGAAGGCCCTTATAGGGTTCGAGGCATCGCTGGAAAAGGAGCATACGAGTTAGAAACCATTGATGGCAAGGTGCTACCGTCGAATGGGAAAGCGGTCCATTTGAAGAAGTATGACTTCTAGATGAGGAAACTACACATGGTTAGGTAGCACGCAAGTTTGATTTTATTTCTTCTTTTGAATTTTACTAACCATTTAGATGACAGGCAAAAAGCTGGCATGTACCAAATGATGATGTTAAACCCGAAACACACGCGGAATATTGAATTATTCTCGTTCAATGTTGCAACTTTTCTGATGGGAAAAGGGTTATGCAGTCATCATCTAAGTAATTGTCTTCGAGCCCCGTTCGTATTTCCCTTTTCAAGGAATGGACAAAAAGAAA
This sequence comes from Nicotiana undulata, assembly GCA_005239495.1. Taxonomy (NCBI): domain Eukaryota; kingdom Viridiplantae; phylum Streptophyta; class Magnoliopsida; order Solanales; family Solanaceae; genus Nicotiana; species Nicotiana undulata. The sequence continues at coordinate 12,632 of ML264556.1, forward strand.
TAAGTGATCCAGTGTTCGATATTCATACTTCAAAGCTCCAACACTGGGGGACTATGCATATAAAAGGTAGGAAAAGGAACCCAAGGCATAGTTCAGCCTGAATCAAAACCTTGAAGAAACCTTGAAAACTTTTCAAAGGAGTTCTAACTCGTGAAAAGGATGCAAGATATTCACACGATTTTTTAGGTTAAGGCCATAGATTTAGTCACGGGATAATAGACCCGAATTTGTAAACCTGCTATAATAAAAGCAGTTATGAATATGTTGCATGAACAATTATGAAAATGATGTATGAAATTTATTTAAAAGTTCAAAACATAAAACTTCCTCAAATTATTTCTCTTTTCATGTCTACTTCATATTTCATATATTTGCGTAAATATGAAGATGGGACGCCATCTTCATCATTGTCATTAATATGAAAGGGCCATCTTTTATAAAAATCCGTGGGTATAAAAGTCGCAGTCTATATAGCATCTTTAAGTGCAAGAGAAAGCTCAAATATTAAAAGGTAAAAATCATAATATGTGTCAAAAGCAATAAAACCATCTATCTATATTAACCCTAAAGCATAAGGGTGGTATATATGTCATCCAACCCCAAAAAAACAGGGACAACAATAACAAACCTTCCAAAAAGTTGTTAAAATAAGGAAAAAGCAACATATACGAGTTCCAAGATAAAACCAACAAAATATTGGAAAAGGGAAAAAGCTAAGTAGTATCACCAATGGGAGAAGATGGATCAACTTGGGGAGAAGAGGCTTGAACATCAGCTTCGCCAGGAACAAGTCCATCTCCATCACCCTTAAAACCTTATGGTCAACACTTTCCTAGCTGGCTTCAGCTAAAGTCTCGAGGCGAGTGTTCAGAAAATCCCAGCTAACATCCAGAGATTAGTTATCCTCGAGGGCCTCATAGTCCTTCTCCCACTGATCAATTTCGATTCTCAGCTCTTTTTATCCGATTTCGAGGCTTCATAAGCTGTCTTTAAAAGAGCAAGAGAACTTTCCAATAACTTAATTTTATCTGTAGAGGTACGGAGATCTTCCTGAACTAGGGTAATCATTTGAACCAATTCTGCTGCATAAACCCCTTTTTGATTAAGGAGTTCTTTCAGACCCCTTATCTCTTCAGTAGCCTTGGAAAGTTGTTCAACAAAAGAGGATTCCAGTCTATCCTTATCATTCCCTACTGACTGGAAGAAGCTTTTTCAACCGCTAACTCAGCGGAAACCATTCTCATTTGTTGTTCCAAAGCTCCGTTCTCTTCTGCAAGAACATTAATTTCAAATTGAAGACCTTCAAATTGTTCTTTCCAGTAGTCAGCCTCGGTATGCAATTCAATTATTTGTTGGTGAGTCTGAGAGACCCTTTTCATAAGCTTAGTGCCTATCAAAGTGATCTACCAATAAGGTAGGAGAAGGAGAGTTATGAATAAGGAAAAGGAAGGAAGGAAATGTAAGTAAACTTATACCTTAAGAGAAGAATGAATAACGTCATTCATTAAGGTCAAGGAATTGTGACCTTCCAAGTTCTTCTTCTCCACAGGTCCTAATAATGGCTTCATCCACACATCAGCTTGTTCAGACTTCCTCAATATATTTCAGCGCTTAGAGACCTCAATTACAACTTCTCTCATTTCCCGCCTGCTGCTAGAAGGCTCAGCTTCTACATGATAAGTAGCAACATGAGCAACAACTAGAGTAACATCATGTAAAGACACATGGGGGTTAACAATAGGTGAAACTGGAAGGGAAGCAAGAGGTAATTCCTCATAAACAGTCCCGAGTCCTTCTTCACCCTCAAATCCATGGGCGAACAACCTATCAACAAGACTTGATGAGGGTTTAGCTGTGTTACTAGCGTCTTCATAAAAAATTTCTAAAGGAATATTCTATAGCTCATCATTGAGTCTGAAGGGAATTGAACTCGATGGAGGATCATGAGAGACAGAGGTTTCATCATCAGGAACCATACGTCTCCTGACACGTTGTTATCTCACAAAAGAACCTTCTTCTACCTCCTCTTCACCATCAGACCCACAAGCTTCATCATTTTTCCTCTCGGAGGAAGAGGCACCTAAAATCCGTTCTTGAACAAGACCTACTGAAAGTATGGTTGATGGAATAGATGTGGGACTAATGCCACGAATAGCATACCCTAACAAAAAAAAGGATGATAAAAAATTTACATATGAAAAAGTAAAAGAAAGAGTAGAACTACGAGGGTAAAGAGTACCGTGCGTCTTCACTTTCCAACCGAATATTTGTGAAAGAAATTTCAAAGATCTTCTATCCATAGAAGCACCAGTCACTTTTCTATCCATGCACGGAAGTCGAGAATTTATTCAAAGACTTCCATGGTTTCTGAAAAAATGGATATCTCATTACATGAAGAAATTCAAGACATCAAAAGAAGAAGAAAAGAAAAAAGAAAACTTACGTGCAAAGTACCATTTTTCTGGAAAAAAGGCATGTTTTCTTCACCCACTAACCCACGAGTAGGATAGCAACAAACTTTTACTTCTAGCCAGAGTCTCGGCCATCCTCGGGGCTAACTAACACCCTCTTACTTCTAGTCACGAGGGAAAAGGCCCCTTCATGAAATAACATGGGGGAGTAAAGATGAGGAAAGTGACGAAAGATAAAAGGAACGGAGACCAAATCTGATAAATACCGAACGCATGCCACAGCCCTCCACACGATGGAACCAATCCCCGCAAAGGCAAACGTTAAAATAACGACAAAACCCGTTGATCACTGGATCAATGGGAGGCCTAAACCCTAAAGTGAAAGGGTAGATATAACCAAAAGAAAAACTAGCTTTGTGGTGATTATTTGATTGGCACCAAGGATTAAAACTGGGAAATCTAGTCTCCAATAACATTCTCATCGAACTAAGGAAAGAAGACTAGGAGTGATTAAGCTTGGGTAAAGTTCAACAGGGTTAAGGGAATCTATAGAAGACACTTGATTCCTCATGGTCTTACGATCTGATACGAAAGAAAATTCTAGAGGAACAATCTTAGCAACTGTAGGCTCACACACAGGTTCATTCAAGTCCCTATTTCTATAAGAGGATCTAGGGGTCAAGGGAGCCCTAGGTCTAGAAGAAGATGGCCTGGCAGAACTACTTTGAGAAGAGGAACCACGAGTAGATAACGAACCAAGGCTACAAAGTCTACCACCTATCCTACTCCTAGTAGGGGCAGTAGAAGGAGCAAGCTCATCGACGATCATAACTTTGCAAGGGTCTAGTATTCATGAAGACATATTTAACAAAGGAAATACAGAGGAAATGTATAGAAATATGAAGAAGGGTTAAGATAATAGATACAAAAAGAAGAAGGTTTCAAGAAATAAAAAAGGATGAAGTATTTATAAGCAGATACAATCATCATTAAAATCGATCATTATGAAGTGCTATAATGGAACCGTCGCTTCGTGACTGACACAATCGCAGAAAAAACCCTAAAATAGCTCAGAGAAACTATAGAACCAACCATAGATGAATGTGACATACGTCGCATCTATTATAAAGAAGGCTTAATGATACTCGAGAAACGACGGCAAAGAATTCCCGCCATAATACATGCATGGGCTATCAATAAGCTTACGGGGCATGATACACGGATCATCGATGATAGGACAAGTGTCGTTCTTAAATAGATGAGTTAAAGAATGCGGAAAAGGCACGGGAGCAACACCCTCGAAGTTACGCTAAGGAAAAAAACCCAGACCTGACAACTGTAAAAGGAAAACAGAAATGAAATGAATAAAAACTGTAAAGAAGGGAAGATACACGAACCTGGCATAAATAAGGAAGGAAAATAGGTGTAGTTACAAGGAATCTTTTGTCATAAATATTTTCGTTACGATTGAACGTGGTAACGAACAATCAATACAATTAATATCATTAGTGAGCCCAAATTAAGTAAGGGGACCATTGTAATTGTAAGCTCCTATATAAGGATTGAAAATCTCATTTGTAATAGACAGTAACGATTATTATTGAAATTCATACAGTTATTCTTTACTTTATTCTCAAAGCTTTAAGTCGTAATTTGAGAATAATTACTAGTTCATTTCTTATTTTCTTTGTCAATTATTTTCATTCCTTGATCTATTCTTCCAAAATTGTTGAAAAAGTGAATCTTGGTAATCAGTAACCCGACTTCTTCTAGATATTGACTTTGATCGAGAAATCTAATTTAGGATCAAACAATGATTATGCAATATGGATGGATAATGTAGATGGGAACTACTCCAACAATTCAGAATGACAAATCACAAGGCAGAGCAATCAAAAGAACATTGCTTTGAACAAAGTTTGGCACAAATTCATTTCGTTCAAAATATCATTCCTGACGTGGAGGTTATAAAAAGTAAAACTACCTTTTAATGAAGTCATCAACAGGTTCAATAGGTATAGCAATCAAATTGTCTCTGTGTTATTGTTTCCACAACCCACAGAGTGACTCTATCCAACATTCTTTTATTGAGGGTGAAGCTGCTACATATATTCGAAAGTACTTTGGAGCTCCACTTGGTATTACTCATCAACGATGGAATATTAAGAGAGTTTTTAAATATATGGCAGGAGCTGAAACCCAAAAATGAGGTCCACAATAAATTTTCATGTTATGCCAGTTGTGATTAGGTGGGAACTATGGAGGTATTTGACTTCTTGCCAATATGGTGAGCAAAAGAGTTATGTAAAAATAAGATTGAGTATCACATTGACTGGACTATCAAAGCTGCCTTAGGTATGGCATATCCTAATGTTAAACTTATTGGACGATGGCCCAATACATGTGACATCATTGAGAGACTTCAACCAGTTGTTAACTGGACGCTAGTGTCATCAGGGGTGAAGCTATGTTGGTCCAAGGGTGGTCGATTGACCATCCTTTACCAAAACATTATACTACGTATAAGGTAAAATATTATTTGTTATTGATTAAAAATAGACTTTGAACACCCTTGCATAGGCTACTGGTAAAAGGTGTTCAAAATTTAAATACCCTTATTGAATTTCCTGGCTTTGCCACTTAGTGTCATGGTTTAAACCTACACTTGCTTTGGTAAAGGTAAACATTGACGATAGTTACATTACAGAGAATAATAGAGCAGGCATGCGAGGAGTTATAAGAAACCACAGAAGAGACTTGATTAGGGCTTTTTCAGTACCTTTCAACTGTAATAGCAATAACCAAGTCGATGTTGCAGCTGCTAACTATAGAGAAAAATGGTGCATTGAGAATAGAATATTGAAATTCAAACTGGAACTTGATTCATTGATTTTTTCCAACATGATCATGGAGGAAGACACAAAGAATCTCAACTCAAAAGAATCATTGGAGACACTTCTCGAATTAAAGAGCGCAGACGTAACCATATCTTATTGCTATAGGGAAGCAAATCAAGTGGCCGACTTTCTTGATAAAATGGCATCTATGAAAGGAAGCGGTACCTTCTATTACTCTTTCCAACAGTTACCGAAAGTGGTGAAGGGAATGTTTCAACTTGATAAATGTAACGACCTGACCAGTAGTTTCGGGAATTTAAGCTTCGTTTGGTAGCGTAAGGTCTTGGACAACTTCACATTGTGTATATCGACCTGTGTGCATGGTTAGACTCAGTTACCGGATAATCTGGAGTCGAATTGGGAGAAAAATTGCAATTTTGGAAGCTTAAGTGATGAAAGTTGACCGGAGGTTTGACTTTTGTGTAAACGGCCTCGGAATGAGTTTTGGTCAATGCCAACAGCTCCGTATGATGATTTTGGACTTAGGCGCGTGTCCGGAATTGGATTTGGAGGTCCGTAGAGTGATTTGGGGTAATTTGGCGAAAGTTAGAATTTCGGCGATTTCGGCCGATAGGTGAAATTTTAATATCGGTCTTGTTATGGAATCCTGAGAGTGGTTGTAGGTCCGTTGTGTCATTTGGGACTTTTTTGCAAAATTTTACGTTAATCCGGGTTGAATTGATAGGTTTCGACGCGAGTCTTGATATTTGAAGTTTTGAAAATTCCTAGGTTTGATTTTTTGTTTTATTCGTTGTTTTGGTGTTGTTTTATGTGTTTTGAAACCTCGAGCGAGTCTGTGTTAGGTTATATGACTTGTTGGTGTGATTATACGGGGTCCCGGGGGCCTCGGGTGTGTTTCGAATGGGCTACGTGCCATTTTCTTCCAACTTTGAACTGTTGTCTTTTGGTGTCTGAAGTCCTTCATCGCGATCGCAGTGCTTCCTTCGCAATCGCGATGTGTCTCTGTTGGTCGCCCAAAATTTTCTCTTCACGATCGCGTATAGGCCTTCACGATCGCGTAGCTCCACCTTTTTCCCTTCCGCGTTCGCGTGAGCATCTTCGCGATCGCGCAGTACAATCCAGGCAGCCTTCCTTTTTCCTCTTCGCGGTCGCATAACTTCATTCGCGATCGCAGAGGATAGCCTACTCCTTATACGCGATCACATAAGTTATTCTGCGATCGCGTAGAGCATTTTTGGCCAGCAACCATTTCCTTCTACGCGATCGCGTTTCGTTTTCTGCGATCGCGATGAACCAAAACACCTGGGCAGATTATAAGTTTCCAAAACCGAGGGTTTCACCATTTTTAACATATTTTGACTTCTAGAACTCGGTTTTGGGAAATTCTTTGATGGTTTTCACACAAATCGAATGGGTAAGTGTTCTTACACTATAATTAATTATATTTCATGAATTAGTTCTTGTTTTTATCATTTAATTTGTGTTTTGGGTTGTGGGAATTGTGGGTTTTGAAAGAAAACTTCTAAGAGGAAGTTTTATGATTTGAAAGACCAAATGACATCGGAATTTGATAAATTTAGTATGGGTGAACTTGTACCAGAATGGGTAATCGGAATTTGTAAACTTTGTTGGGTTTAGAGGTGCGGGCCCCGGGGTCGACTTTTGGGTCAATTTTTATAATTAGTAAAGATTGAAACTTCATTATTCGGAATCATTCCTTATACATTTTACATGTATTTTGAAGTTGTTTTAGTTGATTTTGAGCCGTTCGGAGGCCTTTCCGCCAGAGAAGTCTATTTTTGAGTACCGGGTTGTCGTCTTTGAGGTAAGTATCTTGTCTAACCTTGTGGTGGGGGAACTACCCTTTAGGATTGAGTCTTCTATGTTTATTGTAACCCGCGTACGCGAGGTGACGAGTGCGTACTCGGACTTATTTGAAAATAGATTGCCCTTCTAGGATTTTAGGTCCTTATGTTCCCCGCGTATGAATTGAGAATTTTTATATTTGAATCCTTGAATTCTAGATTCATCTCTTCCTGCTCAAATTAGAAGTTAAATGATTCTTCCTTAAGTGCCACTTGGGTTGAGTTGATGACCGTCCATGTTGATAATATTTCTTTGGTGATTGCCTATCTATTGAGCATTCGTTCAAGCTGAGTTTATTCGGTGGAGCTAATTGTCTAAGTGAGATTGGTTATAGCTGATTTCCTTGCCGGGATGATTTGGTTTCTTTGGTTGCAAACTTGAATATATAGAATCGTTCCTATGTTTGCCTTGTTTTCCCCTCGTTATTCTGTTCTCTTTGTTCTTGGCATTCCTTTCAGTGGCTACATCTTATGAATGAGTTTTTTCCATTCTTGTGATTCAAGTCTTTGTATTGATTTGTTCATCGCACCTTGCATTCTGTCTTTGTTGATTTTGTGCCGGTTGTGGCAATGTATGTTATTTTTGTCGCATTCTTGTTGTATACCTGAAAAGCAATTATCTCTGGGAAAAGTTATGTCTGAAGGACTTCTATTTCAAAAGTATATTTGCAAAGTATTTGTCTTGCAGAAAAATGATATTTGAAAGAGCAGTATTTGGGAAAGTATATTTGAACACCACATATGTTGAAGGGACTATGCTTTAAAGATTCCTCTTTATAAAAATATAAATATACATTCAGAGAAAGTATGTTTCAAAGAAGAAATTTTTCCATTCCGAAATGATTATATCTTTAAAGCTTTCGAAATAAACTCACGGTTTTAAGGTTTTCACTCGAAGGTTTGACCAGCTTTATTGAGTTTATGGGCTAAGGCCTGATGTGAATAAAATTGATGCAGTGCTGAGTTGCTAGTGCTTTTATTGGGTTGTGATTCCCGACATTTGGCTTGCATTCTTTCATTCTCTTTGCGTATTTCTATTATGTTGCCCGTTGATCGAAATTGCTGAATTTTCTTCCGTATTATTCTATCGTACCGTTAATTATATCGAAAAATCTTTAGATTGATATTATGTCTCGTTCATTCTTATATTTATGCCTTTTTACTTGATAGACCAGTGGTGTCTTGACTAGTCCTCGTCACTACTCCACCGAGGTTAGTCTTGATACTTACTGGGCACCACTGGTGTGCTCATACTACACTTCTGCACATTTTTGTGTGCATATCAAGGTATCTATTGTTAGTAGCTGTGCAAGTGCATTGACGAGGAGACTCAAGGTAAACCTGCTGCTGCGTTCGCAGGCTTCGGAGTCGCCTTCCCGTTTATTTCAACTGTACTTACTTATTTCTAGACAGTTGAATTTGGATTCGGTAAAAAGATTTCGTAGAGCTTATGACTTGTATTTACCGGGTTTTGGGGAAAATGTAAACTCAGTCAAGATTTCTATTACCGAGATGGTTAAAGTTCTTTTATTATTGCTATTGTGGTCAAATGTTAGGCTTACCTAGTCCCTAAAACTAGGTGCTATCACGGTACCCAACGGAGGGAAATTTTGGTGGTGACAAGTTGGTATCAGAGCTCTAGGTTCATAGGTGCTACGAGTCATAAGAGAGTTTAGTGGAGTCTTGCGGATTGGTTTGGTGACGTCTGTACTTATCTTCGAGAACTACAGAACTATTAGGACAATTTCACTTCCTTCATCCTATCGTGCGAGTTCATTGATCTTGAAGTTTTAAGTTATCGTTCCATTCTCTCACCGATGGTGAGGACACGAATTGCGGTTCCTGATGATGTTACCCCGAAGCAAATGTCGAAAGGGTCAGAGATAGAGGCCGACGAGGAGCACGTGCCACCGTTAAGATGCCTTCTAGAGCAGCCGTTGAGGAGTCGCCAGTAGTTCTAGTTGGGAGACAGGTACTGGGGGAGCCTGTTGCTACCCCGGACTTCAGGAGGCCTGGGCATAATTTTGGAGAATAATTGGTACATTGACTCTGGCGAGATTGATTCTAGTTCACCGGCTATTACACGAATCAAGGGAGGAGTTCAGACTCCCACAGTCTACACTCCAGAGCAATGAGATCATATTGGTCAGGTTCCAGTCGTCATGGCAACACAGCATGTGGTTTCAGTTCAGCCCGTGGTTAGGGCAGTAGCATTGGAGGAAGAATACCTTAGACTTGAGAGGTACATGAAGTACCACCCTTCTATATTTCAGTGGATGGGCGGCAGATGGTGCCCAGGGTTTCCTGGGGAAGTGTCACTATATTTTTCAAGACCCGAAATCCCACCTTCAGGCCGTGATGGCACCTAACGTTGAACCCGCTAGACAAGCCAACGTTTGAACTAAATAAACTCATTAACAACTAAAATGAACAAGATAACTAAGCCAACCATGGTCAACAATATGAAAGTTAACGAAGTTCAAAATTAATATAGCAAGCTTCGAAATAAAACCCATAAATATAACCCAGAACTGGTGTCACATACTCCCGAACTGTCTATGAGATTACTAAATACAATGGTCTGAAAATAAGTACATATGACTGTCTTTGAAACTATAGAATGAGACAGAACTGAAAGAGAAGGGTAGAAGGTGATGCCAAGGCACATGAACGTCTGGGGGTCTACATCGATGTCTCCTGAATGGACTGATGGAATGCTCCCTCTGTCAGTGTCCACCGGGTCCGGCTGCGTAGTCTGCACAACATAAAGAAGTGTAGGTGTAGCATCAGTACAACCGACCCCATGTACTGAGTAAGTGCTGAGCCTAACCTCAGTGAAGTAGTGACGAGTCTAGGACCGACAACAATATACATACCTGTGCAATTCTATATAATAACAAGAAAATATCTATGGAAATAAGCAAGTAAATACATATACGGGGAGAACATGTTGGGGCAACAAATACTAGCATAGTAGAATAGGGTAACAACTGAAATGTAAAAGTGAAAGCTGGAATTTAATGTCTCCGAACAGATAATGAACAACAAAAGGCACGGCTAGTCCCCTCGTGCATAATCTCACAATCACTTGGCACAGAATGTCCCCTCGTGCAATAAATAATACACAATCGGCACGGAATGTCCCCTCGTACAATAAATAATAAACAATCAGCACGGCATGTCCCCTCGTGCAATAAATAATACACAATCGGCACGGAATGTCCCCTCGTACAATAAATAATAAACAATCAGCACGGCATGTCCCCTCGTGCAATAAATAATAAACAATCGACCCGGCACGTCCCCTCGTGCAATAAATAATAACAATCGGCACGACATGTGCCCTCGTTCAATAAATAATAAACAATCGGCACGGCATGTCCCCTCGTGCAATAAATAATAACAATCGGCACGGCATGTCTCCTCGTGCAATAAATAATAACAATCGGCACGGCATGTCCCCTCGTGCAATAAATAATAACAATCGGCACGACATGTCCCCTCGTGCAATAAATAATAAACAATCGGCACGGCATGTCCCCTCGTGCAATAAATAATATAACAATTTGCACGGCATGTCCCTTCGTGCAATAAATAATATAAAAACAACAATATAATGTGAAAACTAACAATAAGAAATCTCAAGTGTACAGAAATACTCAATAAAATTCTATCGTCCCGGCAAGGGACTCAGTTATAACAAAACTCGCTCAGAAGTGTAATTTCAAAAGTAAGAGCCTCAACTGAACAATTAATTTATAACTTCCCACGTCATGAAACAACATCAAGGTATCACTTCTAAATCACCAATTACTCGTAGTACAGAAAATGTTAAGAACACTGTATGATTCATCACAATTGACCCACAGGCATACTTGACCACAACATATAGGTACTCGTCACCCCACCTATACGTTGGACATGAATTACACATAGCAAATAAGACTCTATACCTAATCCTTCAAGCTAAGGTTAGGCCAAACACTTACCTCGGCTCCAAAAATGCAAGTCAAGCCTCAATCACAGCCTCCCCTCTCGAATCCAACTTTGAATCGATAATATCTAGACATAATATATTTATTAACATCAATAATTACTCAATAAACCAATTCCAAAGCCTAATTATACATTTTCTATCATTCTTCAAAAAATACCAAAATTCGACCCCGGGCTCGCACGCTCGAATCCCGAAAATTCTCGAAGGAATCACTCACCTATAGCCTAAGGATCATTAATATGAAGTTTCTACTTGAATTCATAGCATTAAACGGACAATACGAAAATTTTCTGAAGAACCCTAAATTTACTACCAAATTCTTGATATTCCATTAATTTAGTAGTAAACCCTATTAATAATTCATGCATGAAAATAGTATTAGGAAGGTATTAACTTACCTTAACAGTAGCTAGGTCGTGGTGTGTTCTTCCCAAGCTCACAAGTCTCTAATGGAGTTTATTGTATGAAGGGAATGAAGAAATCCCGAGTTTTTGCATTTAAATACAGTCTGGCCTACAGGGGTTCCGCACCTGCGGCTCGAGGACCGCACCTGCGGTCTCGCTCCTGTGAGATGGGGCTCGCACCTGCAGAACTGGACGAGTGGGGCTGGGGTCGCACCTGCGGAGGAATTACCACACCTGCGGTTCCGCTCATGCGGGCCTTTGTCCGCACCTGCGAGAATGTGGGACCTCACCTGGGGTCGCACCTGCGAAGCTTGGGACCGCAGGAGCGGTCCCGCACCTGCGGCTGAGCAACCGCACCTGCGGTCACACCAGCAACAGTTGCACCAACAACTATTTTAGCTGGTTTTTAGCCCCGTTGGGTGTCCAGGAGGCACCTGGGCCCACCCGAGCCCCCGTCCAAATATACCAACAAGTCCTAAATCATAATACAGACTCGCTCGAGCCTTCGGGACACCCAAAACCACGCTAAATCTCAAAATCACACCCCAAAACCCCTAAAACCATAACTTAAGAAACTTCAAGTTCTTGATTTCTATAAAAATGTGCCGGACCGACCTATAAAACTCAGAATGACTTCAAATTTTGCAGGCAAGTAAATGACATAACAGAACTATTCCCGGTCTCGGAATCACATTCTGACCTCGATAACATAAAATCACGTTCCAAACCAAATTTCAAATTTAAGGAAATCCTTATTTCTATATAATTTTCTCAAAACTTCATTAACTCTCAATTTCCAAAAGTCTTTATTATTTTCAGAAAACAATTTTCTTTAAAAATTCATTTCTCGGAATTGGGACCTCGAAATTCGATTCCGGGCATGCGCCCAAGTCCCACATTTTTCTACGGACCCTCCGGAACTGTCAAATCACGAGTCCGGGTCCGTTTACAAAAAATATTAACCGAAGTCAACTTCAATCAATTAATTACCAGAAATTCAACTTTTTATCAAGTTTCCACATAAAGGCTTCCCAGCTACACGCCCGGGCTATGTACGCACATCGAGGTGAGATTAACAGAGGCTCTCAGGGCCTCGGAACACAGTTTTAGCTAAATTTACACAGGATGACCTTTAGGGTCATCACAATTTCCACCTCTAAGATAAACGTTCGTCCTCGAACGGACATAGAAAGGTACCTAAATCGGGAAAAAAGTGGGGATATTGGATCCGCATATCGGACTCGAACTCCCAAGTAGCTGCCTCAACAGGCTGACCTCTCCACTGAACACGAACCGAAAGATAACTCTTCAATCTCAACCGGCGCATCTGCCGGCCTAATATAGCTACCGGTTTCTCCTCGTAGGACAAATCCTGGTCCAACTGGACACCGCTGAACTCAAGTACATGAGATTGATACGCAATATACCTCCGGAGCATAGACACGTGAAATACCCGATGCACAGCTGACAAACTAGGTGGCAAGGCAAGTCTGTAGGCCACCTCTCCCACATTATCCAAAATCTCAAATGGACCAATGTACCTAGGGCTCAACTTGCCCTTCTTCCCGAACCTCATCACGCCCTTCATAGGCGACACTCAAAGGAATACCCGGTCTTCTACCATAAATGCCAAATCTCGAGCTCTGCAATCCGCACAACTCTTCTGCCTGGACTGAGCTGTACGAAGTCTATCCTGAATAATCTTTACCTTGTCCAAGGCATCCTGGACTAACTCAGAACCCAACAATCTAGCCTCTCCTGGCTCAAACCATCCGACTGGAGACCAACACCGCCTACCATACAACGCCTCATACGGGGCCATCTAAATGCTCGACTGATAGCTGTTGTTGTAGGCAAACTCAGCTAAAGGAAAGAACTAGTCCATGAACCACCAAAATCAATAACACAAGCCCGCAACATATCCTCCAAAGTCTGAATAGTACACTTGGACTGTCCGTCTGTCTGAGGATGAAATGCTGAGCTCAAATCAATATGTGTGCCCCACTCTCGCTGAAATACTCTCTAGAAATGGAAGGTAAACTGAGTACCTCTGTCTGATATAATGGATAAGGGCACACCATGCAATCGAACAATCTCTCTCATATATATCTTTGCCAACTTCTCCGCTGAATATGAAACTGATACCGGAATGAAGTGTGCAAACTTGGTCAGCCTATCCACAACAACCCAAACTGCATCAAACATCCTCTGAGTCCGTGGGAGTCCAACTACAAAGTCCATAGTGATACGCTCCCACTTCCACTCAGGAAGCTGAATTTGCTGCATCAAACCACCGGGTCTCTGGTGCTCGTACTTAACCTGCTGACAGTTCAAGCACCGAGCTACATAAGTTACGATATCCTTCTTCATCCTCCGCCACCAATAGTGTTGCCGCAAGTCCTGGTACATCTTTGCGGCGCCAGGATGGATGGAATACCGGGAACTATAGGCCTCCTGAAGAATTTTCCATCAACATCAGACACACAAATACGGCCCTGCATCCTCAGAACTCCCTCATCATCAACCGTAACCTGCTTGGCACCTCCGTGCCGGACTGTATCTCTAAGAACACATAAATGACGATCATCATACTGCCTGGCCCGAATACGATCATACAATGAAGAACGGGCCATGGTATGGGCCAAAACACCGCCCGTCTCAGAAACCTCCAACCTCACAAATCGGTTGGCTAAAGCCTGAACATCCAACGCAAGAGGTCGCTCCTCGACTGATAAATAAGCTAGACTGCCCATACTGACTGACTTCCAGCTCAAAGCGTCGGCCACCACATTGGCCTTCCCCGGATGATAAAGAATGGTAATATCATAATCCTTCAGTAACTCTAACCACCTTCTTTGTCTCATGTTCAACTCCTTTTACTTGAATAGATACTGTAAAATCTTATGATCCGTGAACACCTCACAAGGCACCACATACAGATAGTGCCTCCAAATATTCAATGCATGAACAATAGCGGCAAGCTCCAGATCATGAACTGGATAGTTCTTCTCATGACTCTTCAACTAACGAGAAGCATAGGTGATAACTTTGCCATCCTGCATCAACACTGCACCAAGCCCAACCCGTGAAGCATCACAATACACGGTATACGGTTCTGAACCTGTGGGCAAAACTAACACCGGTACCGTGGTCAAGGCTGTCTTGAGCTTCTGAAAGCTCACCTCACACTCATCCGACCACCTGAACGGGGCACCCTTTTGGGTCAACCTGGTCATCAGGGCTGCTATAGATGAAAAGCCCTCCATAAATCGGCGATAATATCTTTCTAAGCTCAAGAAGCTCCGAATCTCTGTAGCTGAAGTGGGTCTAGGCCAATCTCTGACTACTGAAATTTTCTTGGGATCCACCTGAATACCCTATGAGACAACCACATGGCCTAGAAATGCAACTGAACTCAACAAAAACTCACACTTGAAGAATTTGGCATACAACTGACTATCCCTCAGAGTCTGGAGGACGACTCTAAGGTGTTGCTCATGCTTCTCTCGGCTGCGAGAGTATATCAATATATCATCAATGAAAACAATAACGAACGAGTCCAAATAAATCCTGAACACTCGGTTCATCAACTCCATGAATGTAGCGGGGGCATTAGTCAACCCAAAAGACATCACCAAAAACTTATAGTGCCCATAACGAGTGCGAAAGGTCGTCTTAGGGACATCTGAAGCCCTAATCCTCAGCTGATGGTAACCAGATCTCAAGTCTATCTT
>ML264559.1:4207-23035 GCA_005239495.1 Nicotiana undulata
CAGGCCGTGACTGCGTCTAACGTTGAACCCGCTAGACAAGCCAACGTACACAACACCTTGACATTTTTATAACAGCTTAACAGTCATAAAACAATTTTCCTTCAAACCTTTACTGAAATAACCAGAACCGCTTCAAAAGTTTTACAGCAGAAATGTAATAATACTCCGAAAAATGCATAATGAGATGGTAAATATAACAACATCGCAAAATCCCAAAATCGGGGTGTCACAACCTCACGGACTGTCTATAAGAATACTAAATACAAGTCTGAAAGGAAATACAATATTGTCTTTAGAACGGAAGGAGAAATAAGACAATAAGATGCTAATAGCAGGAGAGACTCCAGGGCCCACGAACGCCGGTGGTATACCTTGAAGCTCGATGTGGACTGAAGGTGACTCCCTCAGAGCGGTCCACGGGGTCCGGAAGCGGGATCTGCACAACATAGAGAAGTGCAGTGTAGTATCAGTACAACCGACCCCATGTACTGAGTAAGTGCCGAGCCTAACCTCGGCCGAAGTAGTGACGAGGCTAGACTTAGCAATTAACGTTCACTATTCCTATTCTACAACAAAAATACAGATAACAAAGCAAGGAAGAATAACAGTCATATACGGGGAACGAGAGCAGATAAAGGGAGAACAATAAGGTAGAGCAGTTACTTAACATCAAGTAAGAAAAGAAACAATCTACCGAAAACTGATAAGGTATGAATGACATTTCTGAATGATAACAATGGCACGGCATCACCCTTCGCGCTTTTACTCTCTTCCTCACCAATGCAATGTATGTTGTAATCAATGTAATCATGGCACGACATTAACCTTCGTGCTTTCAATAAATGTAAATCATGGCACGACATCACCCTTCGTGCTTTTACTCTCTTCCTCACCAATGCAATGTATGTTGTAATCAATGTAATCATGGCACGACATTAACCTTCGTGCTTTCAATAAATGTAAATCATGGCACGACATCACCCTTCGTGCTTTTACTCTCTTCCTCACCAATGCAATGTATGTTGTAATCAATGTAATCATGGCACGGCATTAACCTTCGTGCTTTCAATAAATGTAAACATGGCACGGCATCACCCTTCGTACTTTTACTCCCTTCCTCACTATGCATGACATGACGTAGTCAATGTAAAAACATGGCACGACATCACCCTTCGTGCTTACACTCTTCCTCACTAATGCAAGACAATGTGTATGGTAAGGAATGCAGTATAGTGGGAAACATACAGTTCAATCACCCGGCAAGGGAACAATATCAGTCAATATCTCAATAAATGCCCGACAAGGGTCTCAACTATAACCAAACAACTCAATATATATACTGTATACTTGGATCCTCAATTGAACCAATATTTCATAATCTCTACAACCAGTACATCAACCACAATCAACTTCTTAAGTAGAGGCAATTACATAGTATGATGAACATTGAAGAAATAACTGAATTTTTATCAAAATAGACTCACGGGCATGCTTGACTCACAATGTATAGGTACTCGTNAAAAGTTAGGCAAGACACTTACCTCAGGTCCAAAATATAGCAATCAACCCTCTAAAACCGTCTTTCCTTTATAATCCGACTCCGAAACAACGATATCTAGGCATAATTAATTCAATAATATCAATAAAGACTCAATAACACAATCCCATATCCTAGATATTCAATTTCTAGCATTCTTCCAAAATTTCCAAAATTCGACCCCGGGCCTGCTTGGTCCAAACTCGAGGTTCGGACCAAAACCCGATCACCCATAACCCCACGAGTTAGAATATATAATTTGTTTTAAGATCCGACCCCAAATTGAGGTTGAATCACCCAAAATTTCCAAAAACCTAACTCTACCCAAAACCCCTAATTTCTACTTTGATTTCATGATTTCGGCCTAGATTCTAGTGTTAATGGAAGAAAAGTGGAAGAAATTGGTGTTAGAATCGATTACCTCTGAGATTGTAGTGATGGAACTCTTCAAAAATGGCTAAGGGGCTGTGGAGAAGAAGAAGAGGGTGAAAAATATGAAAAATCCCGTAATGGGTCTGTTTTGGACTTAAGAAAAAAAATCACTGGACGAATCTCGCACCTGCGGAAGGAAGGCTCGCACCTACGGTATCGCAGGTGCGGAAAAATGGTCGCACCTGCGGAAAACTTGACGCCCCTGCGAAGCCGTACCTGCGGCGTTTGGTTCGCGCCTGCGGTCTCGCACCTGCGGCTCTAGGCTCGCAGGTGCAGGCACATCAGAAGAATGTGCACCAGCAGTGTTTTCCCATGGTTTAACACCCCGAACACCTACCTGAATCACACCCGAGCCCTCAGAGCTCAAAACCAAAAACACTCGCAACTCCCAAAACATCCTACAGACTTATTCAATCTTTCAAATCATAAAAAATCATCAAAATATCATCAAACTCATAGATTTTCTTAAAAACTTCATAAAGCTTAACTTTTCCGATTTTTATCTGAAACCCGTCATCTTAAGTCCGTTTTACACCAAATTCCATAGATAAGTCACATAACATATAATTAACCTGTTCCGGGCTCCGGAACCATAATACGAGCCCGGTAACACGGTTTTCACTTAATCATTCATTTTCAAAATCCTTTATTATTTCCAGAAAATAATTTTCTTTAAAAATTTATTTCTCGGGCTTGGGACCTCGAAATTCGATTTCGGGCATACGCCCAAGTCCCATATTTTCCTACGGACCCTCCGAGACCGTCAAATCACGGGTCCGGGTCCGTTTACCAAAAATGTTGACCAAAGTCAACTTTATTTATTTAATTATCATAAAATTCCATTTTCATCAAATTTCAACATAAAGACTTCCCGGCTACACACCCGGGCTGCGCATGCGTATCGAGGTGAGATTAACGGAGGCTTTCGTGGCCTCGGAACATAGATTTAGCTAGAATTACTTAGGATGACCTTTTGGTTCATCACACGAATTGAGTTGTACTTCGTCTTTACTATGGATTAATTCTCATTGCTTATCTTAAAAAACTCTTATCCACTTTTCTGCTTTTGCAAATAACAAAAGTTGTTATTTATTTGGTATGCCTGTAGTATAATTGTAAGGAAAATATATATTCATGATATATAAAATAGAGTAGCAGACAAGGTGGGTTGCTCTGATGGTAAGCACCCTCCACTTTCAACCAAGAGGTTGTGAGTTCGAGTCACCCCAAAAGCAAGGTGGGGAGTTCTTGGAGGGAAGGATGTCGGGGGTTTATTGGAAACAACCTCTCTACCCTAGGGTAAGATTAAGGTCTGCGTACACACTACCCTCCCTGTTGTATATAAAAGAGAGTAGTTGACAACGATATTAAGTCACATTGCACTTTTAGGACAAAATCTAATAAAATTTAAGGTATATATATATATATTTAATGATCAATAAATAACAAATAAAGTTAGAAAAATAGTAAATAAAGCATTTTTAGATTCATTTAATTATAATGTATTCTTATTCGTTTTTAATCATGTTATATTTTTAGATTCTTTGTAGCACAAACTAGATAATTACTTTACCCATTTTAATTTATGTGACGCTCTTTCCTTTTTAGTCAGTCTAAAAAAGAATGTCACCTTCGTTACTTGGAAATAATATATCTGTAGAATTTATACTTTACCCTGAATTGACTTAAAGGCACGCAAATATTAATGATTTTTTAAAATAAATTTCAAAGGTCTTTCTTTATTTTTAAACTCCATGTAAGTTAAACACCACCACATAAATTGAAACGAAGGGAGTATGATATTTGAGTATCATCCAAGAATTATTCGATGATTCGTTTAATTTAAGTATATATATTTTCTACTAAGGGTAGTTACACTAAGATAAGACGACAATAATAATTTTGTTAAAATGGACAATCTAATATATTCAAACAAATCAGATCATGAATGTTTGATATGATTAATATTCTTTATAGCCTGTTTGGCCAAGCTATCTAAATTTGAAAAGTGCTTTTCTCAAAAATATTTTTAAAAAAAAGAAAATACTTTTTGGTCAGAAGCAATTCGTCTTTGGCTACTTAGTTTAAAAAGTACTTTTGAGTAGCAATTAGTGTTTTGCCAAGCTTTTAAAAAGTGTTTCTAAGTATATTTTTCTCAAATGTACTTTTCAAAAAAGTGCTTTTGGAGAGAAGGTATTCTTTTTTGATTCTTATAAACTGCTCGTGCTTCTCTTCAAAAGCATTTTTTTCCTTCCAAAAGCTTTGACCAAACACCTTTATTTTAGGAAAATAGTATTTTTGCCTTAAAAGAAACTTGGCTAAATAAGTGAATAATGTCCGCGCATCGTGCGGGTACTAATACTAGTTATATTAAAAGGATAGTAGTGAAGCATGTGGTTAAGCCATGTGGCAAGCTAGAAATAAGCCACTTGGAAATTTTAAAACGACATTAAAAATTTGAATTATAAATAGAAACATAATTAATGGAAGTAGTTTAATAAATCTTATACTCAATCTAAATAAATCTTATACAAAACCTAATCTATATATCTACATTTAAAGTTACATTTATATTTATACTTTTAGCTATATCTATATTTAAATCTATATTGATCCATCCATAGATTTTTCCCCCTATATTAGCTAGAAATATGAAGGTAAAAATTTAATTAAATATTATAATAGAAAACAATAAAGAAATATAGAATGACGTAGTTTGAGATAACCTGTGACTATTTATACATTGTAGTAAGTTAAAATAAAATTCAAAGTTACTTAAGATATTAAAGATTTATTAAGTTGAACATTAAATAAATTCAAGCGACAAAATAAGATCTTAAATAAAATATATAAATTATTTATAGGGTAAGAAAAAGCTTAAATAATAAGTAAAAAATATTTTAATAACAAGAATAATAATGTCATATTAATATTGATAAATCTGGCAAACGCGTATTTTATAAATAAATATTACTACAACATTCATATATAATGGTTTAAACAATTAAGATTTTTTTTTGTGATTAATATTTGAATTGAGTCCGGTTAGTTTAAGTTTGAAAGCATAACATAATTTTTTAAAATGCAGTCAAATTTAAAAAATAGAATAATAAAACTTATTTGAATTTGAGAAAGGTTTTAAATTTTTATCAATATTATATTAGAATGTGTGTGGTAGAAATATATATTAAATTCAAACAAGCTAATAAAAATTCACATGACAATGTAATAATATTAGATATTGAATAATATAATACCAAAATAAATAACAAATAGAGAAAAAAAATTAGATTTTTATCATAGTAAAAATTGATAAAACTTATTTAAATTTGAGATGAGAAAGTTTTTTATATTATGATAAGAAAAGTCATAATATGAATAGGTCCAGGTAACTCAAGTCTAATAGATAAAATCAAAAACTAAAAATATTGAATAATAGAAATAAATTAGAGATAATGTGAGGGTATTGATAGCTCATAAGTTTAGAAAATTAAATAAATTAAATATACAATCTTAAAATTATAAAAGGAAAGACTAATTGAATTTAAAATTCGAAAGTTGTTAAAATTAAATATACAATACTTAAAACCTTAGCAAAAATATGTTAAATTATTAAAAATTTACTATTAGAAATGAAAGGGAAAGGTTAATTGAATTTGAAATTAGAAAGTTGTTAAAACTATGATTAGAATGCTCAAACTATGGATACTATCACAGAATTGAAGTCTTATGTATGAAAAATAACTAAAATACAAAATAAATTTCTAATATCGGTAATTAATTGTCACGACCCCAAATCCTAACCGGTCGTGATGGCGCTTATCGTGGAACTAGGCTAGCCAACCATCACATAACTACCCATTTGTTCTATTATAATAATTCACAATTCAATAATAAACAACAAACATAGCATAAATAAATCCTTTAAGTCTTAGCGTCCCAATAACAGTCTAAAAAACTCTAAACAAAACCTCCCAAGACCGGAGTCAACATGGTCACAAGCATCTACAAAATAAATCTAACTCTATTAATGTCTTAAATAAAGTCTAGGAATGAAATGCTAAAACTAAATAATGAAGGGAAATGGAGAAGCTGTGGACGCTGGACAACTACCTCGAAATCCCGTAAAGCTGCTACTAACGAACAAGACAGCTACTGCTCCAAATCGGTACCTGGATCTGTGCACAGAGGCACATGGAGTAATGATGAGTACGCCAACTCAGTAGTAATGAAAATAAATCGCAGTCTGAGAAATATAAAACAAACAGCACAGATACACCAATTCACAAAACCAGTAAAAATACCAAGTCGCCATAGAGTATTCATCAAATAATAATTTCGAAAACCAATTTCCAGAAATCCTTTGAAACAAGTGTAATTTCAATATATATATCTCAATAAAACTCTCAGTAAAAATCAGTTGAAAACGAAGTGAATCATAGTTCAAAAACTCAGTAAAATCATCATAAATCTGCCCCTTGGGCCATAATTATTTCTCGTAACAATTTCCCTCAGTATCAGCCCATCAGGAAACCTCACAGTCACGAAATATTATCCCATCAGGCAACCTCACAGTCACTCAATATTAGTCCATCAGGCAACCTCACAGTCACTCAATATTAGCCCCGCGGGCAACATCACTCATTAGGTACATGCGCTCACTGGGGGTGTGTACAGACTCCGGAGGGGCTCCTACAGCCCAAGCGCTATAACAAGCCACATCATGGCATAAATCACTCACAATATAGGCCCACAGCCTGACTCATATCATAACATGCTCACAATATAGGCCCGCAGCCTCACTCAGTCAGACACTCTCAACTTGCCCTTCAGGCCATAAATATACCGGGTTCTCGACCCAAAACGTTTTTCAAGAAATAGTATCAAAATACTCTGAGTGTCAAAATAATTATCAAGAAAGACTGAGTAAAAATCATAACATATCAGTGAGGAAAATAGTAAAACATCCCCCAAAGGGTAAACAGATCGGCACTAGGCCCCAAACATGGCTTACAACCCAAATCATATAGAAAAATATATCAATACTATTAAGCATAGGCTTTAAAATCGATTTCGCAACTCAATAGTTGCCTAAATAGGGAATACATTTCAAAAGTTCCAATCTTTGTATTCCAAAACCCGTGAAAGGGTGTAGAGTCCGAGGTTTCATACCCTCAGGACAGGATTTAAAGACATTACTTACCTCAAACTAGCCCGCAAACTATTCCGCAATACGCTTGCCTCTCGTATCAACCTCCGAACGCTCCAAATCTACCAAGTTCAGATTTTTATCATCAAATTATGCTAAAGGAATGAATTCTTATTGAAAAATATCAGTTTTAGCTCAAAACCCGAAATTTGCTAAAACCCGACCCCTGAGCCCGCGTCTCGGAACTCAGAAATTTTTATACCAAAATGTTCTCCGTCATCTCACGAGTCCGTACATATCAAGAACGCTAAAATCGGAGTCCGTTTGACCCCTTAAATCGACCCCTAAAGGTCTCATAATCTCAAGCCCTAACTCCCCCTTTTTCTACTGTTTTTTCATGAATTTACACTTATTTTAAGGTCTTAAATCACCTATAATCGAGTTGTTAAGTCCAAAAAGCTTACCTCAATGATGCACCAACATTTCCCTCTTCAAAATCCCTCAAAAACTTCTTCCTGTTCAAAAATGGTGTTAAAATAGGTTATGGTCGCGGAAGGGGTTAAATATATTCTGTCCAGGGATTTCCGCACCTGCGACCCATTACTCGCACCTGCAGGACCACACCTGCTACCCATTACTCGCACCTGCGACCTTCCCCGCACCTGCAGAGCCTTGTCCACTCCTGCGGGCCCGCACCTGCGGTCTAACTTCCGTAGGTGCGGTTACACCAGCACCAACAACTGTTTTGCTGCAATTTCCAAGTCCAAACCTTCGTTAAACACCCGAAATCAATCACGAGCCCCTTGGGATCCCAACCAAACATACCAACACGTCACATATGATCATTCAAACTTAGTTGCACCCTCGGAACATGTCACGACCCGAAATCCCACCTTTAGACCGTGATGGCGTCTAACGTTGAACCCGCTAAACAAGCCAACATTTTGATTAAATTGACTTATTAACTATTAAATAACCAAAACTAACTAGAACTAATATAAAAATGCGGAAGTAATATGAAATTCAAGAACTAAAATAGACACTCAATAATAATTTATGTAAGAACAACCCCAGAAACCGGTTTCACAACCTCACGAACAGTCCTATGAGTTTACTAAATACAATGGTCTGAAATAAGTAAATACAACTGTCTTGGAACTACAAAATAAGACAGAAAATGGGGATATAGATGGTGACGCCAAGGCCCACGAACGTCTGCGGGACTACCTCGATGTCGCCTGTGTGAACTGAAGGATACTCCCTATGTCAGTGTCCACTAGGCCCGGATGCGTAATCTGCATAACATAAAGAAGTGCAGGTGTAACATCAGTACAACCGACCCCATGTACTGAGTAAGTGTCGAGCCTAACCTCGGCGACGTAGTGACAAGGCTAGATGTAACGACCCGACTGGTTGTTTTGCGTAATTGGACCCCGTTCCCCTAAATAAGACTTACCGTACCGGCTTATAGTGATTTATGACTTGTGAGGACGGGTGGTTCGGGATTCAGAAGTGTTAAGAGCAGTATAGGAACACTTAGTTCCTTAAGGTTGGCCTTTTTGGCCAAGTTTGACTTCGGTCAACCTTTTGAGAAAATGACCCCGTAATCGAGTTCCGATAGTTCCGGTAGCTTTTTATGATGATTTCGGACTTGTGCGTATGTCCGGAATGGGTTTTGGATGACCTGGGAGCGTTTCGACGCCAAATAGCGAAAATAGAGTTTCCTTAAGTTCATAAATTGGCTTGGAACGTGTTTTTGTGTTATCGAGGTCCGAATAGAATTCTGAGACCGGGAATATTCCGTTATGTCATTTATGACTTGCCTGCAAAATTTGGCGTCATTCCAAGTAGTATAGGTCGGTTATGCGCGTTGAAACTAAATTCAAGAACTTAAAATTCTTAAGTTTGATTCTACGGGTTTTGAGGTGTGCTTTTGAGATTTAGCGTTGTTTTGGGTTTTCCGAAGGCTCGAGCGAGTCCTTAATATGATTTAGGACTTGTTGTTATAATTGTACAGGGGCTCGGGTGGGCCCAGGTGCCTCCCAGTCACCAAACGGGGCCAAAAACCAGCAGCCTCAGCTGCTGGTGCACCAGATCTGGTGTGACCGCAAGTGCGATTGCCCAGGTCGCAGGTGCGACCCTAGAGGAGAAGGCCCAAGATTGCAGGTGCGGACCTGGGTCCACAGGAGCAGATCCGCAGGTGCGATCCCTATCCTCCTTGCTCATTTTCGCAGGAGCGAGCCTTGGTTCGCAGGTGCGAGACCGCAGGTGCGGTCCTCGAGCCGCAGGTGCGAGATCACTGAATGCAGTGAGCCCTTTTAAACACGGGACTTAGCCATTTTTCACCATTTCTTCTTCACCATAGGCGGTTTTGAGAGCTCACAAGAGGGTATTCGACCTACCTACTAAGAGGTAAGTAATTTCCACTTCAATGTTGGTTTAATACATCAATTACTAAGTAGATTAACACCCCAATTAGTGTAAATCAAGGGTTAGAGTGGGAAACCTAGGGTTGATGAATTTTAGAGAATTTCACCACTTGTCTACCAGGAGACCATACAAAAATCATATATTAATGATCCTTAGGTTATGGGTGAGTGACTTCTACGAAAATTCCGGAACCCGAGCATGTGGGCCCTGGGATGTATTTTGGGATTTTTCAAGTAGGATGAATTAACTAAACTAATAGGAGAATTTCATACTCTTGAGTGTATATTGACATATTTATATAACATTTGACTAGTTTCGAGTCCTTGGGTGGCGAGTTGGGAGTTTCGGGAGCGTTCTTGACCCGGGAAGTAGGTTCTACACGAGGTGAGTCTCCTTTCCAACCTTGTAAGAGAGAATTGTCCCCATAGGTAAATGTAAATGATTGAATTATCCTTATTTGCGGGGACTACGCACACGCAAAGTGACGAGATTCCGTGCGTAGTTACTACTATGTTATGTCGGGTAGAATTTAGGATTCACAAGCATGCCTTTATGTACATTACCTGTATCTTTACATGTGTTCCTAGTTTCTTATTATCTTTGAAATTGATATGAGGATACTAGGGTAACATGTGTAAGTTTAAATGCTTAGATCTCCGTTTTCAGGTATAATCCATGATAAATTCCTGAATTTCCTGATAATTATGTGTATGTATACGAGCACCCATGTCACATGTATGATTCATGAGCGGGGTAGCCTTATAATTATGTCAACCGCTTTGCACGATCGATTCGCGAGCGGGGTAATAGATGCATCTATGGTTCGAGCCGTTCGACCCTCGGCAGTGCACATTTATTTTTTTTGCGTCGCTTCGGCCGTACGCTTCGGCATACTATGTGCTATGTATTTGACTGAGAGTCTTGTTATTATTAAATAAATTGCTCCATGTGTAAGGGGAACTTGAGACTTTTGTGATAATTGTTATGTGACTCATGAGAATTAATTGCAGTCAGAAAGTTCCGGTCATCAGGGGTCTCCTAGTCCTTACTTCAGTGCCATGCCAGAAAGTTCTTACCGTCCCCCAGCTATCCAGGGTTCTTCTTCAGGGCAACAGGCCATGCCACCAGTGAGGTGTTATGAATGTGGGGAGTCAGTCCATATGAGGAGGACCTTTCCCAGGATTCGAGGCAAGGCTATTCAGCAGAGTTACCAGCCCGCCTTCTCAGCACCGGCGCCCCGTCCACCTAGAGGTGGAGGACATGCTGGTAGAGGTCGTCCCAGAGGTGGAGGCCAGGCAGGGGGAGCTCAGTTAGATTCTATTCAGTCCATCGGAGGTCAGTCTTCAGGTACACCAGCCAGATTCTATGCTATTCCGGCCCTAGCAGATGTAGTGGCCTCAGACGCCATGATCACATGTACTATTTTAGTATGTGGTAGGGACGCATCAGTGCTATTTGATCCAGGATCCACTTATTCATATGTGTCAGCCTTATTTGCTTGTTTTCTGGATGTTCCTCGCGAGTCCTTGGATTATCCTATATATGTGTCCACTCCTGTGGGCGATTCTGTGGTGGTAGACCGGATCTATCGGTCTTGTGTGATCACCTTCCGTGGGTTCGAGACTAGATCAGACCTCCTGTTGCTCGACATGGTTGATTTTGAGATTATTTTGGGGATGGAATGTCTATCACCCTATCATGCCATCTTGGATTGTCATGCCAAGACGGTTACTTTGGCCATGCCTGAGTTTTCTAAGCTGGAGTAGAGAGGTTCCTCAGTTAGTGTAGCTAGTAGAGTTATTTCCTTCCTGAAGGCTCGACATATGGTCGAGAAGGGTTGTCTGGCGTATCTTGCTTATGTGTGGGACACCACCGCCGAGTCTCCGACGATTGATTCAGTGCCAGTTATTTGAGAGTTTGCTGATGTCTTTCCTTCAGACATTCCGGGCATGCCTTCGGATCGTGATATCGATTTCTGTATTGATGTAGCTCCAGGCACTCAGCCTATTTCTATTCCCCCGTACCGTATGTCTCCGAAGGAATTGAAGGAGCTGCTTGAGGAGTTGTTGGCTAAGGGGTTTATCAGACCGAGTGTATCGCCGTGGGGTGCTCCAGTTGAACAAGGTAACTATTAACAACAAGTATCCACTGTCGTGCATTGATGATTTGTTTGACCAGTTGCAGGGTGCTCGGGTGTTTTCTAAGATTGATTTGAGATCAGGGTATCACCAGCTGAAGATTCGAGCCTCGGATGTTCCGAAGACTGCTTTTCGTATGAGATATGGCCATTATGAGTTCCTAGTGATGTTTTTGGCTTGACTAATGCCCCAACAACATTCATGGACTTGATGAATAGGGTGTTCAGGCCGTATATTGATTCTTTTGTCATTGTCTTCATTGATGACATATTGATTTACTCACGTAGCTTGGGCGAGCACGAGCAGCATTTGAGAGTTGTGCTCCAGACCTTGCGGGAACAGAAGCTATATGCTAAGTTCTCCAAGTGTGAGTGCTGGTGGATTCCGTGGCATTTTTGGGGCATGTGGTATCCAGAGAGGGTATCAAGGTTGATCCAGAAGATTGAGGCAGTTCAGAGTTGGCTGCGTCCTACTTCATCTACAGAGATCAGGAGTTTCTTGGGTCTAGCAGCTACTATCGACGATTCGTGGAGGG
This sequence comes from Nicotiana undulata, assembly GCA_005239495.1. NCBI lineage: Eukaryota > Viridiplantae > Streptophyta > Magnoliopsida > Solanales > Solanaceae > Nicotiana > Nicotiana undulata. Next base: position 16,429 of record ML264559.1, read on the forward strand.
ATTTTCATCCATTGCAGCCCCACTGACTAGATTGACTCAGAAGAATGCCCCGTTCTGATGGTCTGACGAGTGTGAGGCGAGCTTTCAGAAGCTCAAAACGGCTTTGACCTCAACACCAGTTCTAGTATTTCCTTCTGGTTCTGGGATGTATACAGTGTATTGCGACGCTTCACGCGTTGGCTTGGGATGTGTGTTGATGTAGGAAGGGAAAGTTATTCCTTATGCTTCGCGCCAATTGAAGTTCATGAGAAGAATTACCCTGTGCATGATTTGGAGTTGGCAGCGATTGTTCATGCTCTTAAGATTTTGAGGCATTACTTGTATGGGGTGTCTTGTGAGGTTTATACAGACCACCGCAGCTTGCAACACTTGTTCAAACAGAGGGATCTTAATTTGAGGCAGCGCAGGTGGCTTGAGTTGCTGAAGGACAATGACATCACCATTCTTTATCATCCGGGCAAGGCAAATGTGGTAGCAGATGCTTTGAGTAGGAAAGCAGAGAGTATAGGTAGCTTGGCTTATATTGCAGCAGAGGAGAGACCTCTAGCCTTGGACATTCAGTCCTTGGCTAATCGCCTGGTGATATTAGACCTTTCAGAGCCTCGTCGAGTTCTAGCACATGTGGTTGCTAAGTCTTCATTATTTGGGGAGATTAAGGCTCGGCAATATGATGATCCACGCTTGGCAGAGCTACGGGAGACAGTGGTTCAGGGTGGTGCCAAGGAGGTTACTATTGGTGAGGATGGTGTTCTGAGACTCCAAGGTCGTTTATGTGTTCCTAATGTCGATGGACTTAGGGAGAGGATTCTATAGGAGGCGCACAATTCTCGATATTCTATTCATCCTAGTGCTACAAAGATGTATCGTGATTTGAAGCAGCATTTCTGGTGGAGACGGATGAAGAGGGGCATTTTAGAGTATGTGGCTAGGTGTCTTAATTTCCAGCAGGTTAAATATGAGCACCAGAGGCCAGGAGGCCTACTTCAGCAGATGCCCATTCATGAGTGGAAGTGGGAGCGCATCACTATGGACTTCGTGGTTGCGGAAGGTTGACACGGTTTGGGTCATTGTGGATAGATTGACCAAATCGGCGCATTTCATTCTTGTAGCTACTACTTATACTTCTGAGAGGCTAGCCCAGATCTACATTCGGGAGATAGTCCGGTTGCACGGTGTGCCGGTGTCCATTATATCATATTGAGGTCCTCAGTTCACCTCGCACTTCTGGAGAGCATTGCATAGTGAGATGGGTACCCAGATAGATCTCAGCACAGCATTTCACCCTCAGACTGATAGCCAGTCAGAGCGTACAATTCAGATATTGGAGGACATGCTTAGAGCATGTGTGATTGACTTTGGAGGTCAGTGGGACTAGTTCTTGCCTTTGGCCAAGTTTGCTTACAACAATAGTTATCAGTCCAACATTGAGATGGCTCCAATTGAGGCTTTATATGGTCGACGATGTCGTTCCCCTATCGGGTGGTTTGAGCCTGGCGAGGCTAAGTTATATGGCACAGACCTGGTGAGAGATGCCTTGGAGAAGGTGGAGTTGATTTAGGAGAGGCTCCGCACAGCCCAATCCAGACAGAAGAGTTACGCGGATCAGAAGGCACGTGACGTATCATTTATGGAGGGAGATAAGGTTCTGCTGAAGGTTTCGCCGATAAGGGGCATTATGAGATTCGGGAAGAAGGGCAAGGTTATCCCGAGTTTCATAGGTCCTTTTGAGGTATTGAGGCGAGTTAGAGAGGTTGCTTATGAGCTTGCCTTACCTCCCAGCTTATCAGGGGTTCATCCGGTCTTTCACGTATCCATGCTCCGAAGATATCACGTCGACTTCTCTCACGTGGTTGATTTCAGCACTATTCAATTGGATGAGAGATTGGGCTACGAGGAGGAGTCAGTTGCTATTATTGACAGGCATGATCGCCAATTGAGATCCATGAGAATTTCTGCCGTAAAGGTCCAGTGGAGGGGCCAACCAGTCAAGGAAGCGACTTGGGAGTCCAAAGAGGACATGCGGAGCAGATACCCGCACTTATTCAGCACATCAGGTACGATTCTAGACACGTTCAAGGACGAACGTTTGTTTAAGAGGTGGGTAACGACCCGACCGGTCGTTTTGCGTAATCGGACCCCGTTCCCCTAAATAAGACTTCCCGTAGCGGCGTATAGTGATTTATGACTTGCGGGGACGGGTGGTTCGGGATTCAGAAGTGTTTAGAGCAGTATAGGAACACTTAGTTGGTTGGCCTTTTCGGCCAAGTTTGACTTCGGTCAACCTTTTGAGCAAACAACCTCGGAATCGAGTTCCGATAGTTCCGCTAGCTTCGTATGATGATTTCGGACTTGTGCGTATGTCCGAAATGGGTTTTGGATTACCCGGGAGCGTTTCGACGCCAAATAGCGAAAATAGAGTTTCCTTAAGTTCATAAATTGGCTTGGAACATGTTTTTTGTGTTATCGAGGTCTGAACAGAGTTTCGAGACCGGGAATAGTTCCGTTATGTCATTTATGACTTGCTTGCAAAATTTGGCGTCATTCCGAGTAGTATAGGTCGGTTCGGACCCCGTTCCCCTAAATAAGACTTCCCGTAGCGGCTTATAGTGATTTATGACTTGCGGGGACGGGTGGTTCGGGATTCAGAAGTGTTTAGAGCAGTATAGGAACACTTAGTTCCTTAAGGTTGGCCTTTTCGGCCAAGTTTGACTTCGGTCAACCTTTTGAGCAAACAACCTCGGAATCGAGTTCCGACAGTTCCGCTAGCTTCGTATGATGATTTCGGACTTGTGTGTATGTCTGAAATGGGTTTTGGATTACCCGGGAGCGTTTCGACGCCAAATAGCGAAAATAGAGTTTCCTTAAGTTCATAAATTGGCTTGGAACATGTTTTTGTGTTATCGAGGTCTGAACAGAATTTCGAGACCGGGAATAGTTTCGTGATGTCATTTATGAATTGCTTGCAAAATTTGGCGTCATTCCGAGAAGTATAGGTCGGTTCGGCGCGTTGAAACCGAATTCGAGAACTTAAAGTTCTTAAGTTTGATTCTAGGGGTTTTGAGGTGTGATTTTGAGATTTAGCATTGTTTTGGGTGTTCCGAAGGCTCGAGCGAGTCCGTAATATGATTTAGGACTTGTTTGTATAATTGCACGGGGGCTCAGGTGGGCCCAGGTGCCTCCCGGACACCAAACGAGACCAAAACCCAACAACTTCAGCTGGCGGTGCACCAGATCTGGTGTGACCGCAGGTGCGATTGCCCAGGTCGCAGGTGCGAGACCGCTCCTGCGGTCAAGGCCTCGCAGGTGCGACCCCAGGGGAGAAGGCCCAAGATCGCAGGAGCGGATCCACAGGTGCGAGATTCCCTCCGCATGTGCGATCTCCAGCCTCGTTGCTCATTTTCGCAGGAGCGAGCCTTGGCTCGCAGGTGCGGTCTTCGAGCCGCAGGTGCGAGATCACTGAAGGAAGTGATCCCTTTTAAACATGGGACTTAGCCATTTTCCACCATTTCTTCTTCACCATAAGAGATTTTGAGAGCTCACAAGAGGGTATTTGACCTAGCTACTAAGAGGTAAGTAATTTCCACTTCAATGTTGGCTTAATACATCAATTACTAAGTAGATTAACACCCCAATTAATGTAAATCAATGGTTAGAGTGAGAAACCTAGGGTAATGAATTTTAGAGAATTTCACCACTTGTCTACCATGAGACCATACAAAAATCATATATTAATGATCCTTAGGTTATGGGTGAGTGACTTCTACGAAAATTTACGGAATCCGAGCATGTGGGTCCGGGGATGTATTTTGGGATTTTTCAAGTAGGATGAATTAACTAAACTAATAGGATAATTTCATACTCTTGATTGTATATTGACGTATTTATATAACATTTGACTAGTTTCGAGTCCTTGGGTGACGAGTTGGGAGTTTCGGGCGCGTTCTTGACGCGGTAAGTAGGTTCTACACTAGGTGAGTCTCCTTTACAACCTTGTAAGAGGGAATTTTCCCCATAGGTAAATGTAAATGATTGATTTATCCTTATTTGTGGGGACTAAGCACGCGCAAAGTGACGAGAGTCCGTGCGTAGCTACTACTATGTTATATCGTGTAGAATTTAGGATTCACAAGCATGCCTTTATGTGCCTTACCTGTATCTTTACATGTGTTCCTAATTGCTTATTATCTTTGAAATTGACATGAGGATACTAGGGAGTTATGTGTAAGTTTAAATTCTTAGATCTCTATTTTCAGGTATAATCCATGATAAATTCCTGAATTTCCTGATAATTCTGTGTATGTATACGAGCACCCGTGTCGCATGTATGATTCGTGAGCGGGGTAGACTTATAATTAAGTCAACTGCGTCGCACGATCGATTCGCGAGCGGGGTAATAGATGCATCTATGGTTCGAGCCATTCGACCCTCGGCGGTGCACTTTTTTTTTTGCGTCGCTTCGGCCGTACGCTTAGGCGTACTATGTGCTATGTATTTGACTGAGAGTCTTGTTATTATTAAATAAATTGCTCCATGTGTAAGGGGAACTTGAGAATTTTGTGATAATTGTTATGTGACTCATGAGAATTAATTGCAGTTTTATGTACTTGATACTTCATGCCTTAGTGATCTCCATGAATACTATTCTTGTCTAGATTTATTAAATCATATTATTTGTTATTGACCCTAGTAAGTCACGTCTACCTCTCGTCACTACTTCTTCGAGTTTAGACGGGATACTCACTGGGTACATATTTGTTTATATGTACTCATGCTACGCTTCTGTACTTAACTGTACAGGTTTTGAGGTAGGTGTATCTGGTTATCAGACTAGAGAGCGATCTCGAGAGCATATTCTGGACTTGACTTCACGGTGAGCTGCTCCCCCTGGTGATCCTAGCAGCACTGTGGGGTTATCTATTATTTTGGATATTTTTGTCTATTCTCCAGGCAGTACTACATTCGTTTTGTCTAGTCTTGTATATTCTACTAGTCACCTGTAGACTTCTGACACTAGGTTCTGGCCCTTTTAGTAGACTTTCTGGTATATTTTTCTACACTGTATAGGTTGGCACACGATTTTTGAGTTATGTTGAATTAGGTTGCCTCACTTAACCGCCTTCATTAAATGCCTGACTCCGGTGTTGGGCGCCATCACGACTTGTGTAGAATTTGGGTCGTGTCACTAGACACGACAACAACAAATCACCTGTACAGTTCTACAATATATAACAGGGAAATAACAGGAAATAAACATTTAAGTACGGCAAGGAAGGGGACAAATAATGAGGGAAACAAAGAGAACAATAATGAATTGTTACACCCCATGTTTTCGTACGTGAGAGTACATCGTAACTCAATTAATGTAAGTTCAGAAATAAGATTCTATTTGATGGAATATAAAGTAAGTTAATCATGTTACATTGGAGGTTACAAATATTTAAGATCATGAATAACGAGTACCAAGAGGGTTGGAAAGCTTAGAAGCTAAACCAATTGAAGAAAATAAGTTTCGTCGAAAGTCGACGAGTTTGGAATGTTATAACATGTACTTTAGGGTGAGACTATGGTTCATTACATGATAAGGAGGTTATGCTATGAGTTAATTTTTATCGTATGATAGTTGTGTTCTACGTTTTGAAGTCAAGCAAGTGGTGGAACAAAAGTTGGCAAAGGTCTTCACAAGTTACACTCATAATGTGCTTAACATTAGGTCAAATGTAACTGAGATTTTCTCCCGATATACTTGGAATTAGGGGATGATATACATACCAAACTGAAGATCTATGAGTTCATTTTCCAACTCATTAAACAGTTCATCGATACGACATAGGAGTAGAAAGATATTTGCAATTTTGCGAGACTGCGCAGACATCATAAATGACAAGTAGGTGGATCACTAAAGCTTTTTGAGCAATACATTTCATGTATTATATGAGGTCTTATTGGGACATATTATATACCAAATTGAAGGTCTTGGAATGTAGTTTCCAATTCTCTTAACCGTTCGTTCATACGACATCGGGATAAAAAGATATAAGCGTCGGAAGATGGACGATTCCTAGGGTGCCAAGCTAGCACCTCTTTGACTTTTTCCAAAATAGATATATATGTGTCTTAGGTCGGATTTCTCTTCATATTTCAGCATAAAACGACCAGATAACACCCATAAACATAACCTCAAGCTATCTACTAGGGTTTCAAAGAAGAATATCATCCCGGGCATGAAATCGAGAAGCAATAACATCAAAACGATCCCTACGACGTAAGTGTCATTATACCGCCTCTTCTTTTCTTTGTAGTTAGAGTTTTGGAAGTTACTTCATAGTTAATAAACATCTAATATCTGTATTTAAGTGTTTAAATATCAAGGAAGGTTGATAAATGTGTTTCCTAATAGTTAGAACTCATGTGACGGTGATCGGAAGCCGTGCGTTCGAGTTATTTGACTTGTAGCGGACTGTTTTGTGTTGCTGTTGGGCTGCGTGTTTTAGTACTGTTTTTTGGAGTTTTGGAGGAGGAAGGGTGTGTAGAAACACCATATATTTGTAGGGTTGTGAGCTGGTCGTTCGTTGTAACATTTCCGGGTCGTTTGACACGACTACGGTGG
>MDKH01023178.1:0-13303 GCA_005239495.1 Nicotiana undulata
GGGATATTCTTTTGTTTATACGTACCCTTTTACTTTAGGGTTTAGACCTCCCATTGATCCAGTAATAATTGAATTCTGCCATTTCTTCAATATTTTCTTAGGACAAGTTGGTTCGCTTGTGTGGCGAGTTGTCGCGTGTCTTAGGAGTTTAGCTTCTTTAGCCTTGGTTCCTTTTACTTTTAGCCATCTTATTCATCTCTACTCTCCTGCCCTATTTCGTCAAGGGTTTTTTACTCTGGATGCTCGGAGTAAAAGAGTGTTGGTAACCCCTGGAGATGATAAGGAACGAGGTTGGTACCTCCGGTACGTCGCTGTACCCACTGCTGGTTTAGTGGGTGAAAAAAGTCTTCCCTTCCCTGAGAAGTGGAATCGTGCATGTGAGTACATTTTAGCTCACGTTTATTTATTTTTTCTCTTTTTGATTCGAGATGTTTTATTTAACACCATATCCATTTCTTCTTCTTTCAGCAATCATGGGTACTGTTGAGAATGTCTCCGGTATCCGTGATTGGGTAGAGAAATTGTTGTCTGTTGCTCCTTTGGAGGAAAGATCTTGGAAGTACTTCGCTGGGAAGTATGGTTGGCAAGTGAAGACCCACAGTAAGTGAAGCTTTTGTTTCTACTTCTTTCCTTACTCGAGCCTTTTTTCTTTTTGCTTAACCTTTTCCTTTTTGATAGGATTTTCTGCTCGTGGGGTGTCTGTTGCGTCTGTTCCGAAGATGTCTTTGGCCCAAGCCCAAGAGATTATTATTGGTTCGTCTTCCTCAAAGGGGAAGGTTGGTGAGTCCCGTTCTGTAGAAGAAGAAGAAGAAGAGGAAGAGGGTGCTTTGGTGCACAGGTCACGGAGAAGGCGGGTGGTTTCGGACGATGAGTCTACACCCATGACTTTGCCTTCCGTGTCTGTAGTTAGACCCTCTACCTCTGAAGATGCTTCACCTTCTCCCGTTCATGAGTCTGTAGATTATTTGTTCCATGAAGGCTTTGGCCTTACCTCTGATGAAGTTCCCTTGGTTGCTGTTTTTCCTGCTTATTTAAGAGAAGTTGTTTCATCTACTCCTCGTGTCTCCTCCGCTCCTTTGGCTATTACGGCTTTTGCTGTTGCTTTGCCCGTGGCTTCCTCAACTCTTCAATCCTCCGTGCCTATTGATTTGCCCGCGGCTTCTCCAGTTCCTCAACCCTCCGTGCCTGTTGTTGCTTCATCTCTGCCTGCTTCTGTGCCTTCCATTACGGAAGTAGGGTCTTCCAGCAGGGAGATGCAGCAGGTAATAATAGAAGTTCCATCTGAGGGGAGTCTTTTCAAGAAAACGGGCGAGCCCGAAGTGTGGCTTAAGCCTTTGATAGGTCCCACGGAGAAGACAAAGCTAGCTATCCATACTGCTCTTACATGGGCCAATGAGGTCGTGCATACCTCTTTGAAGGTATGGTGTATTATCCCATTCCAGTTTCGTATATGAAATTTATCATTTCTAATTGGTCTGTTTCTTGTAGATCAATCTTATAGGTATGGAGATCATGAAGAGGATCTCAAATTCAGACCAGGAGACAAAAGAGTTGCGGGTTGATGTTGATAACTTGAAGGCACAATATGATAGTTTAAGGATTGATATGGATGCTCTAGAAGAGGAAATGAGTACCTTAAAGCGGCAACTGAGAATTATGGCAGCGTAGCTGGCAGTGGAGAAGGCTTCTTCAAATTTGGCTGATAAGGACAAGAGCATTCTAGAATCTTCATTTGCTGAATAGGTGTCTCGAGCCTCGAAGGAGATTAGGAACTTGAAGGACTTGCTAGGGCAGAAGGAGTAATATTCTGGCGAGCTCATGCAATCACTCACCCAAACCCAAGAAGAACTTCATAATGCTTTAGATAGAGTCCAAACTCTGGAGGAGTCGATTGTGCCTTTGAGGGATGACCATGAAGCTGCTGAAGCGGAGAATGATGGGCTAAAGGTTGAGCTTCAAGTATGGGCAAAAGATTACGAAGATCTCGAAGAGGCGGCTGCTGTCGATGTGAGCTGGGCATATATAATTCTCGCCTTGACACATTGACAGAAATTAGTTAAGAGGGTTTCGACCTTAGTGCTGAAATAGCTAAAACCAAGGAGGCCATGGAGAAGGCTCAACAAGGTCTTAACCTCTCTTCACCTGATGGTGAGACTCCTGCCGCTCATTCCTCTTCGTCCCAAGTTGCTCCCGTTCCTCCTGCTGATGAAGAAATTAATCCTCCTCCTCAAGAAGATTAAAGTGTTGGTTCTTTTTTTATTGGATTGGTGGTTACCCCTAGCTCCATCGGGGGTAAATTTGGATCTTACTAAAGTCCCCAACTGACAACTTAGGGGCACCTTAAATGTAAAAATTATATGCGGCTAAGTACTAGTTAGTACTTAGTTCTTACTTAGCCGCTCTCTTTTTTTGTTTGATATATATATGCAAATTATGACTTTTCAGTTTTGAGCTTCTGTTCCACTCTTAAGTCTTTTGCATGTTTTGATTTTTGAGGTTTTTAGTTTTACCTCTGAACTTTCGCATAAAGATGCTAAAATCACTCGTACCTTTTCATAGTAGGCACGGTGTTTGTACAAAATGTGAGCCTTGTTTGTAGTAGGCTTTATTTATTAAAGATGGCCCTTTCTTTTTTATCGACACTTAATGAAGAAGACGTCTCAACTTCATAATGGTGTAATAATGCAATAGAGTGATATAAATTTTTCACATGTTTAAGAATGCCTCTGAGGAAAGTTTTTCGTTTGAACTTTCATGGCATTTTACATGTGTTTGATTTATCGTCTAAAACTCATGTTGCAACTGTTTTCATTTAACAGATTTGATATACACTTGTATTTCGTAACTGTTTTTCATAGGTAATAATTTTTTCGAATTAATACAAGGAAACAATTGTTTTTCATTAGTAACAGTTTTCATAATGATTGGGGTTTTTACCCGTAACTGTTTTTGCCAACAACAATTTTAATAAGTACAAGGAAAATGCTTTTTCATCCGTAACTGTATTATTTGATAACAGTTTTTAACCAAATACAAGGATTTTGATCTTTCATTCGTAACTGTTTTCTTTGATAACAATTTTCTATATGAGTACAAAGTTTTCGTAATTGTTTTAAATCATTACAGTTTTTGAATGAGTACAATGATGATGATTTTTTACCCCTAACTATTTTTGCTACAACAGTTTTGAATAAGTACAAAGATGTGCATTTCTTCCTCGTAGCTAATGCTTTGCCTTTTAACCCGAACATGTTCGAAGGTTTTTTGATTTAGGCTTCAATTTTGCTTCCTTCAATTTTGCTTGTATCACTTGACTTGTTGGGTAGATGGATCTTCAGGCTCGAGCTTTGACTTTATGATAGTCTTCTTTGCTTAGCCTTCCATACTGTATAGTCCCCCAAGTGTTTGAGCTTTGAAGAATGAAATCTCGAGTACTTGATTATTCCTTCCTTGTGGTCCTTTTCCTGAAAAGGAAAAACGTGCGGGACTCGAAGGTATATAGTTTTTTAGATGATGACTTCTTAACCCTTTAAAACATCCATCAGAAAGTGTAATCCTAGACCGGGAATTGTGTTATTTCCTCGCGTCTTTGCAGGTCAAATATCATCATCTAGTGATGGGTTAGCTTTATGCCTATCATCTAAAAAAGTTAGTAAAATGTTCAAAATAAAATCGAACGTGCGATACCTGATCGGGGATACTTCTTTTCCTTAGAAGTAATACTTCTTCAAGTGGATGGCGTTCCAGCTTGTTTGTAGGATTCTTCCGTCCATGGCTTCCAGTTCGTAGGCGCCCTTACCAGCTATGCCTCGGATTTTGTAGGGTCCGTCCCAATTTGGACTTAGCTTTCCTGCGTCTGCTTCTTTTGTTGATTGAAAGACTTTTTTGAGGACGAAGTCCCCAATCTTGAAGTATCTGAGATGAGCTTTTCGGTTGTAGTATCGTTCTATGATTTGTTTTTGGGCTGCCATCCGTATTAATGCTGCTTCCCTTCGTGGTTCGAGCAGGTACATATTAGTCCTTAACTCATCGTTGTTTGCTTCCTCCGTGGCTGTTATAAACCTTATGCTTGGTTCACCAACCTCCACGGGTATTAAGGCTTCTGAGCCATAGACAACTGCGAAGGGAGTTTCTCCCGTGGCTATTTTTGACGTTGTTTTGTATGCCCATAATACCGCTGGTAATTCATTTGGACAATTTCCTTTGGATTTATCTAACCGCTTATTTATATTTTTGATGATGATTTTATTTGTTGACTCAGCTTGACCATTAGCCACGGGATGATACGACGTCGAAGTGATTCGTTTGATTTGCCAGCTTTCAAAGAATTCTATGATTTGAGAGCCTATGAATTGTGGGCCATTATCACACACGATCTCCTTCGGTATCCCAAAGCGACATATTATGTTTCGCCATAGGAAGCTTTTAACTTCCTTTTCCCGCACTTGTTTGAACGCTTCTGCTTCTACCCATTTTGTGAAATAATCAGTAAGCACGAGTAAAAACCGTACCTGTCCTTTAGCTTGGGGAAGAGGTCCCACTATGTCCATCCCCCATTTCATGAAGGGCCATGGAGATATGATTGGATGCAATAGTTCTGCTGGTCGATGCATATTATTGGCGAACCTTTGGCACCAGTCGCATTTGGATACGAAGTTTTCGGCATCCTCTTCCATCTTAGGCCAATAATACCCGGCTCTGATTAGGGTTTTTACCAAGGATCTTGCTCCTGAATGATTTCCACAGTGTCCTTCATGGACTTCTCTCATCACGAACTCCGTTTGATTAGGTCTGAGGCATTTAGCTAGGGGCCCTCCGAACATCTTGTGATACAATAAGTTGCGAATGAGACAGTACCGTGCATCTTTGCAGCGAAGTGCTTGAGCTGCTTTCTTATCTTCAAGTACGGTACCATTCTGCAAGAAATTAAGAATTTCCTTTCTCCAATCCCAGGTTAAATTGTTGAAAGTTACCTCATTTCTGTCCTGGTCGATTACTGAATGGAATAGATGGACGACAATTACATTGTCTTCATTTGTTACTTTTGTAACTGCTGCGAGGTTTGCTAATGCATCTGCCTCTGCATTTTCCTCTCTAGGTATTTGTATTACCTTCCATGTTTTGAATTGTCTTACGAGCTCTCGTGCCCTTTCTAGATATTGTTGCATCCGAGACACTCAAGCGATGTAAGTCCACTGCATTTGATTTACTACCAGTTGGGAATCGCTGTTGATTATGATTTTCTCAATTGAGAGTTCTCGTGCTAGTTCTAGGCCTGCAATGACAGCTTCGTACTCTGCTTCATTGTTAGTTTTAGGATGACATTTAATAGCTTGTCGTGTCTTCTCACCCGTGGGTGATATTAAGACTATGCCTAAGCCGACACCTTTTATATTGGAAGAACCATCAGTAAATGGGGTCCATAGACCCGTATTAGCACCGTTAAAGAGTTGTAACTCCTTTTCTACTTCAGGAACAATGTTATTACTAAAGTCAGCAACAAAATCAACTAATTTTTGTGACTTAATCGCAGTCCTAGGCTGATATATTATTTCAAGCTCACTTAGTTCTATGGTCCACTTGGCTAATCTTCCTGACAGTTCTTGCTTATGCAATATATTCCTTAAAGGATAAGAAGTCACAACAGTGATTGGATGACATTGAAAATAGGGTCGTAATTTTATAGATGCCACTATTAAGGCTAAAGCTAACTTTTCTAGATGTGGATACCTGGTTTCAGCATCTAGTAAAGTTTTACTTACATAATAAATAGGTGATTGTTTACCTTTGTCTTCTCTTACCAGTACTGCACTTACAGCAATTTCTGAGACAACTAGGTAGATGTACAATCTTTCCCCTTCTTTTGGCTTTGACATAAGCGGAGGTTTTGATAGATAATCCTTCAAATTCTTGAGGGCCTACTGACATTCTTCAGTCCATTCGAACTGATTTTGCTTTTTGAGAATTGAAAAGAATTTAAAACGTTTTTTGGAAGACCTGGAAATAAATTTTCCCAAAGCTGCTATTCGTCCTGTTAGTCTTTGAACTTCTTTTTTGTTTGTCAGTATATCAGGTATTTCTTCTATAGCTTTAATTTGAGCGGGATTTACCTCTATTCCTCTGTTTGATACAAGGAAACCTAAAAATTTACCTGATTGTACTCCAAAAGCGCATTTTTCTGGATTCAACTTCATGTTATACCTGCGTAAAATGTCAAAAGTAATAGAAAGGTGCTGGAAGTGGTCTTCCGCCCGTGTTGATTTTACCAACATATCATCAATGTAAACTTCCATCGTTTTTCCCAGATGTTCTTGGAACATTTTAGTCACTAGCCTTTGATAGGTTGCTCCAGCATTTTTTAAGCCAAAAGGCATGACTTTATAGCAGTAAGTCCCCCTGTTCGTAATGAAGGAGGTTTTTTCCTCGTCTGAGGGATCCATTTTAATCTGATTATAACCAGAATATGCATCTAGAAAGCTTAATAATTCATGACATGCGGTAGCATCAATCATTTGATCTATAAGCAGTAATGGGAATGAATCTTTGGGGCATGCTTTATTTAAATCAGTATAATCTACACATACCCTCCATTTGCCATTCTTTTTAGGTACCACCACAGTGTTAGCTAACCAGTTAGGGTATGTTACCTCTCGTATCGAACCAATTTTCAAGAGTTTTTGTACCTCTTCGTCAATTACTTGATTCTTGAATGGTCCTTGCTTTCTTTTTTTTTGTTTAACAGGTACGAAGGATGGATCTTCATTTAGTTTATGAGTCATCACTTCAGGTGGAATACCTGTCATATTTGAGTCAGACCATGCAAAGCAATCTGCGTTAGCTTTTAAATAGTCAATTAACGTACCTTTTCGATCGGGACTCAGCCTCGTGCCTACATACACCTTCTGTTCAGGTTTTTGTTCAAACAATGGAACAACTTCGAGCTCTTCCGTAGTTGTTTTGATGTGTTCGTCTTCTTCCGGTTCATGAATGATGTCCGGTCTAGAGTCCATATCTATATGGTCCAACGCATCTCCCTTGGTGACTGGATCCATCTTCTCGTGGGTATCTCCTCCCATACTTGTTTGAACATTTACTTCTTTCGTACCTGTTTGGTTAGTATTTTTTTCCGTACCTGTTTGGCCAGTGACATCTGCTTGAAAGATTTCTCTATCTTCTGGTTCTTTCGTCCCTTTTTTGTTATAAAGTGCCACGGAATTTATATTTCTGGAGGTCTGTTGATCACCTCTAATTTGTCTGATTCCCCATTATTTGGGGAATTTGATTACCTGATATAAGGTGGATGGTACTGCTTTCATGTCATGGATCCAAGGCCTTCCCATAATCACATTATAAGCCATGTCAGTATCAATGACTTGGAATTTGGTGTTCTTAGTTACTCCCTCAGCGTAAGTGCTAAGTTCGATCTCTCCTTTGGTTATCATCGTAGAGTTATCAAACTCTGATGGCCTTTGGGATCACCTGATTTCCCATGAGCATTTCTTCCACGACTCTTAACAAGATGATATTGACTGAACTACTTGGATCAATTAACACTCTTTTAACATTAGTGTCATGAATGAGTAGGGATATTACCAGGGCATCATTATGGGGAAGCATTAGTCCACCAAAATCTACGTCGTCAAAGGTTATTTCATCTTTGGTTGGATCTTCTCGAACCCGCTTTCTGTGGGTAATTGTGACCTTTGATGCTAATTGGCAAACTATTCCGTTTACTTCCTCTCCTCTATGTATCACATTGACGGTTCATTTTGGAGAAGGAGGCTTTGGGGACTCCTCCCTATTCTTCATATATGCTTGTTTACCTTTATCACTAAACAATTCCGTTAAATAGACCTGTTTCAATAAATGTTCTATTTCACCTTGTAACAATCTGCAATCCGCAGTCCTGTGCCCATGATCGTTATGGAACTCACACCAGAAATCTGGGTTCCTTTTATTTGGGTTTGATCGCATCTCTTTGGGCCATTTAACCTTATCTCCCATATTTCTTAATATTGAGACAAGTTCAGGAGTACTTACATTAAAGGTATGATCTCCAATTCGGGCATTACCTCTAGGTCGTTCATCTCGATCCTTTCTGGATCTGGATGAGGATGAGCCCACGTCTCTTCCTGGTGGCCTATAGTCTAACCTAGTGTTTTCAAACCTGGGACGAATTTCACGTCCCGATGGTCCTAAGTAAGGATCGTACTTGTTTTTACCTGATCTCCTGTCTGATTCAGGACGTCTGGATCTGGAATGATCTTCATCTCTCGAACGTGCAATGATATCTTCTTATATTCTAAGTTTAGTGCTATACCTGTTATATACATCATTCCACGTTGTAGCTGGGAATTCTCTAAGACTTTCTTTAAGTCTTCTCGTGGCCTATGATTTTTTATCATTTAGGTTGCTTGCAAATGCCATGGCTGCCCAATTATCAGGCACCCTGGGTAATTGCATTCTTTCTCGTTGGAACCTGTCTACGAATTCGCGGAGTAGTTCCGTGTCTCCTTGCTTTATTTTGAATATGTCTTCCATTCTTTTCTCAACATTTTGTGCACCAGAGTGAGCTTTTATAAACGAATCTGCAAGCTCAGCAAAAGAGTCAATAGAATTTTTAGGGAGAAGAGAATACCATGTTAGGGCTCCTTTGGTAAGTGTTTCTCCGAATTTTTTGACAAGGACTGATTCAATCTCCTGTTTAGTTAAGTCGTTGCCCTTTACTCCAGTGGTAAAAACGGTCACATGGTCGCGTGGATCAGTTGTTCCATCATACTTGGGAACGTCAGGCATTTTAAACTTCTTGGGTATAGGCAAGGGTGTTGCGCTTGGTTTCCAAGGTTGTTGAGAATATCTATCAACATCAATGCCTTTGATAATAGGTGGTACTCCAGGAATTTGCTCGATTCGATCATTTTGTTCCTTCATCTGTTTCTGCATGGTTAGCAGTAAATTTTGTAATTCAGAGTTATTAGTCATACCTGGTCTCGCTTCGAGAGATTCATTAGGAGTGTCACCCCTTGCCGAGTTTATCAATCCAGACTGAGGATTTTCTCTGGTGACTATATTGTTTGGAGGTGGTGTCAGTGATGCAGGTGGTGCTGTTGGTAATCCCCTTGCAAATTATTGCAAAGCTTGTCCCATATACTCTGCAATCATTTGCTTTATTCGATCTTGTTCTACTGTTTGCTCATTATTTTTGCGGTTGTTATCAGATGTTTCTGGGGATGGTTCCCTTGAACCACGGGGGGTTCCTTGAGGTGATGGAACTAGGGTTCCATTCCTCTGCTGGTTGTTGTCGTTGGAGTTCGACATAGTTTATAGGATATCAATGGAAAAGTGAACAAAGATTACTAGAATCCCGTTAACGGAACCAATTTGTTTAACCAAAGAATTAGATCCTTTGACCAAAGCTATATTTAGGATAAATGCGGGTTACTGATAATCAAGGAAATGATATTGAATAATAGGAAAATAAATAGAAAGCAATAATGGTACGCAACAAAGTAAAGCGTGTAATATTAGAAATTCTCAGATGCCCTTTACAGGTTATCTTCCCTTCCTTTATATAAGGGGTTTCTTAATATAACGTTTGATTCTTGCAATGATCGCCCATTAATGACTAATTATTACATTAATGAGGCGTTACAAAGGGTAACCGTAACTGTTGCATGTAGGTTACATAATGTATAGGTCATTAATTGAGGATCCTCGAATCTGCCTGTAGCTCTGTCTGGATTCACTCTGACCGTGTCTCTTCCCCGTCTGAATTAAGTTGAGTTTCCCGTGGCTGATGAACTCAAAGGTTTATTGAACCGTGCCTCTTTGTTCCGTACCTCTTTACAGAGTCATATCCAGCTGTCATGTTTTCCTTGGTCCATGTAGCTGGCTGAGTTGTCAAGAGTCATCTTACGCGTAAGACTCTTTTTTACCAATACACCCCCGAGCACGGATATACAATTGGTATTGGAATCCGACCTCAATTCGAGGTCCAATTCTCCAAAATTTGAAATTCCTAAGTTCTATCCAAAATCCCAATGTTTACCATGAAAACTCTAGATTTTTGGTTGAAATCTTGTAAAAAGTTGTTAGGAATTGAAAGAAATTAGTTAGAGATCACTTACCATTGATTTGGAAAAGTTTGGGTCTTTGAAAAATCACCTATGGAGGTTTAGGGTTTGAGAGGATTTAAGTATGGGTGAAAATCCCGTCAAACCCCTTATTTAACAGGCTGCGGATGCCGCATTTGCGACCTAGAGTTCGCATTTGCGACCTAGAGTTCGCATTTGCGACATCTGGCACCAACAATATTTTTCCGACACTAAAATGGGCATAACTTCCTCATACGATGTCCAAATTCGATGATTCTTTTTCCTATGTCTCCGAATTTTTGATATGGATCTAATGGTTCAATAAAATTACATTTGGAGTTCATTTTCTTGGTGTAGTGTCATTTTATGCTTGGAAAAACGACGATGAAGCATAAAAAACAAGCGCAACATAGCCTAGACTTATCCGAAACTCACCCAAGCCCTCGGGGATTCAACCCATACATGAACACACATCTAAAAATATCATACGGACTTGTTCGTAAAATCAAATCATCAAACTAACATCAAAATCCACAGATTTATCCTCAACTGAAGATTTTCTCAAGAACACCCAAATTTCTAACTTTTCAACCGGATGTCCGAATTACATCAAATCAACTCTGATTCTCATGAAACTTCACAGATAGGACTTACACAACGTAACAAACTTGTTCCGGGCTCCGGAACCAACATACGTGCCCGATGTCATAAATTTTCATATATTATTTCATTTCTTTATTTTCTTGAATTAACCAGTACAACAATTTCTTCATAAATTGTTTTTATAAGGATAGGGACCTCGGAATTCAATTCCGGGCATACGCCCAAGTCCCATATTTTGATGCGGACCTCCCGGGATCGTCAAAATGTAGATCCGGGTCTGTTTACTCAATATGTTGATCAAAGTCAACTAAAACCAAATTTTAACTTTAGAAATTTCTATTTCTCGTATTTTCACATAAAAGCTTTCCGGTTTCATTCCCAGACTACACAAATTGAGAAAATTAAAATTAGTATTTTGAAGGCTTAGTAGCCTGGAATGGATTCTTAATAAGATGACCCTTTGGGTCATCACAGTTCCCCGATGTTCGTTTGCCACTTGGTTTCAAGATCCCCAAATTTGAAAAGTATGATGGACATGGAGACCTCATAGCCCACCTAAAAAGGTATTGCAATCAGCTAAGAGGTGCAGGAAGAAATGAAGAATTGCTAATAGCTTATTTTGGGGAAAGCCTTACAGGTGTAGCCTCCGAATGGTTTATGGATCAAGACACATCTCGCTGGTATTTCTGGGATGACATGGCCCAGGCCTTTGTCAAACAGTTCCAATACAACATCGACATCGCCCCAGACCGCAATTCCCTTTCCAACCTGAAGAAGAAACCAACTGAAAGTTTCAGGGAATATGCCATTAAATGGAGAGAGCAAGCAACTAGAGTTAAGCCACCCATGGATGACCACGAGCTAATCACTGTCTTCCTCCAAGCTCAAGAGCCAGACTATTTTCAAAACATGATGTCCGCAGTTGGCAAATCCTTCTCGGAAGCAATCAAAATAGGAGAAATGGTTGAGAATGGTCTTAAGACAAGCAAAATTATAAGCCAAGCAGCTCTCAAAGCCGCAACTCAGGCTGTCCAAATTGAATCTAGTAATTTTAGTGACACGAATGAGATTGATGAAGAAATCATGATGACATCAGGATCGAGAAGAGGTCATAGGAGAACATCTCGAAGGTATAAGCAGCTTCATCAGGTTTCCCATGACTCTTCTGAGCACTACTATCGACCTCAAAATCCACAATACTCTTTTTCTCCACCTGAGTATGTTGTCCAGTCACCAACACACCCCAGAAAGCGAGCACCAGCATCGCAAAATCTCCACCAGCCTCCACAGAATTTCCAAGTGCCCTATAACCCACATCCAAGAAAGAATATAGAGGAGAACAAAGGTTTAAAGATAATTTTACACCAATAGGAGAGTCATATGCAAGCTTGTTTGAGAAATTAAAGCATTATGACATGATTGCACCTATTCTTCCAAATCATGTGGATCCACATGCAAGAAGCTTTGACCCTTCTAAAAGGTGTGAATACCATTCCAATGCCCAGGGACACGATGTTGAAAGCTGTCGGGATTTGAAAAGAGAAATAGAAAGGATGATCTAGGAAAATCTTATTGTGATCCAAGACAGTGACACCCAGAATATCACGCAGAATCCTTTACCCGCACATGATGATGCACTCTTTGTGGGTATGATGCATGGTGACAGGGAGTATGAGAATCCTCTCGGGAACTCGCTGACTGAAGTTAATGATTTTGAAATTGGAGAAGGTTCTGCTGATTCTGATGAGCAAATTTGTGGCTAAATGTCAAGCTTAGCAATTGAAAAGTCATTCCCTCCTCACTAGGAAGGAATATTGGTAGCTTGTTTTGATGTTTTTTCTATTTTCTGGGTTATTTCAGGGTTGTGATCCAGATTTTATTTGTTTTATTGAGTCAAACCCTCCTATCCCTCTACTCTGTTTGTATCAGTCTTGTCTGTCTATTTTGTTGCTATTTTCATTATCCGGGTTATTTTGGGTTGTAACTTGGATTTTAGGTTGTTTGTCTTGTTGTTTACTCAATGAAATACAATTTGTCCTTTTGTGTCATTCCATGCTTAGTTCTTTTCCCGCTAGTTTTAGTGATATGACATGCATGCAGAAATTTTGGCCAGATCTTAAAAATTGATTTAGTCTTGAATGAGATAAGTGAGAAAGAGACACTTTTGAGGATGAATAAAGAGTTGAAATACTTTGGAATTAAGGTTGAGTAAAATTCACCTTCAAATCATTGTGAAGATCGGGTTTGAGGATGGTTAATCAATTGAGGCTTGGTTGAAAGTTTTACATTAATGGATGGAAAGTGTCTTTCGACCACGACACACCAATAAAATAGATATGTTCATCAATGCTATGATCGCAAAAGATAATATGTTTTGGCATTCTTCAATAAAGCCTCAGAAGAATAACATGATGCAAAACATAATTTCATAGTACATATGGCGTTACAATAAATCATATGAAGCATTACAAGGAAAACATATCAGGCATTACAAGAAAAGGCATATAAGGCATTACGAGAAAAGCATACAAGGCATTACGAGAAAAGCATACAAGGCATGGTGTGGGCCTAACTACCCGGACATAACAATAATAGCCGCTACGTAC
>ML264562.1:665-49352 GCA_005239495.1 Nicotiana undulata
TGCTCCAACTTTCGGAATTGGAATCCGACCCCGATATCAAAAAGTCAAAGTCTCGGTCAAACTTCTCAAAAACCTTCAAATTTCTATCTTTAGCCAAATGACTTCAAAATGACCTCCGGACATCCGAATTCACTTCCGATCGCGCTCCCAACTCTAGAATCACCATACCGTGCTATTCCCAAACTCGGAATCCCAAACGGGCATCAATATCATTGAAATGCGCTTCAAGCCAAACTTAGGAAATTTCTTAAAAAATGCTGACTTCCACAATATACACCGAAACACTCTCGGGTTATCTAAATCCCGATCCGGACATATGCCCAAGTCCGAAGTCATCATATGAACCTGCTGGAACCTTCGGATCCTGATTCCGAGGTCGTTTACTCAAAATTCAATCCCAAAACCAAATTGAATCAACTTAAGAACTTAAGAAATTCTAGAATTCACTTCAATGCGCCGAACCGGTCTATACTACTCGGAATGACTTCAAATTTTGCAGACAAGTTATAAATGACATAACAGAACTATTCTCGGTCTCGGAATTTCATTCGGACCTCGGGAACATAAAATCACATTTCAAGCCAAATTTCAAATTCTTTAAAAATCCTCAAAATTTCATTAACTCCAATTTTCTAATTTTGATCCGAAACCCGCCAAATCAAGTCCGTTTCTTACCAAATTTCACAGATAACTTAAATAACACATATTGAACCTGTTCCGGGCTCCGGAATCATAATACGGGCCCGGCCGCACAGGTTTTACATCAAGGTTCATTTTTCATAAGCTTTAATATTTTCATAAAATAATTTCCTTTAAAAATTGATTTCTCCGACTTGGGTACTCGGAATTCGACTCCGGGCATACGCCCAAGTCCCATATTTTCCTACGGACCTTCCGGGACCATCGGATCACGGATCCGGGCCCGTTCACCAAAAATGTTGATCAAAGTCAACTTTANCAGCAGCAGTAACAACAGTAACCGTAGTGAAACCACAGTTACTCGGTAGTCCCAGCTACCAAACTTCCAGAACTACACTGACCTGATTCCTTTATAGCCAAGGATATGTAGGCAACCTTTGAAGTAGAGTTCGGTCAAACTTTCCAAAAACGTGTCACAATGGAGTATGCGAATGAGTAAAGTCGTTCATGACTGCTCACTTTGTCTTTGCCCGAAAACTCTTCGTGTTTGCGAGCAAAGAGGGGCAGCTGTGAGCACGTGATTTTTCACCCACCATATACTCCTACAAAATTCAATATGATAAATTAATTTTACAAATTTTTGTTGAATTTTAGTGATTAACTGTGAATTGTTTGCATTTGCATATTCATAATTCGTCTTTTTAAAATTATTTAAAATCGCATAATTAGGTGCACCATTATTGTCAAGAAATTATAAATTTATTATTTGTAATTAATCGAAATAAATAACAACAAAAATGATGTTTCTTTGGCATAATGTAGATTTAAGGATTAATTGTTTAAACTTTAAATGATTAGGGATATTTAAACTAATTGATTTAACTTTTAATTAACTTATCAACTAATTAGGCAAAGACTAAATTAGAATTGATTACCACATTTTATTAAGTTTTACTTTAATTAAAGTGATTAATTAGTTCAAATTGAGCTTAAAATCGGACCTGGGCTAACTTGCCAAGGCCCAAGAGCCTATCTCTATAACCCAAAACCCCACCTTCCTGACCCGGTCTGGCCCAACACCCATCCCCTCCACTTAAATGCTCCAAGACCTAGAAGGACAGACCCAGAAAAAGAAAATATGAGGATCCCCCCTGAAGCGCCGTTTTCTGCGCTTGTTGCCTTCTTCTTCCTTTCTCATCTTCAACATAGCAGACCTTTCTCCTCACCATAGATGCCGGACCTTATTCTCTCAAAGAAGTAGATACCATCTAACTCTCGCCAGACCACACACGCGCAAAACACGGATCTCTCACCCTCACCTTGGACGAACCCTAGCAGTCATCTTTTAGATTCCTCGTCTCTGAAGAAAATAGCCTCCAAACTCTCTTGCCTCTCTTAAAATGGTGTTTCTCGCCTTTCATGTCTGAGTTCTGTCGCCGTCAGGCTTCAAGGCCGGAACGAGTCGCTGCCTCCCTTTTCGTCTCCAAACTCTCTCTTCCATTATGGAGAGACATGGCTGCAGCTTAGATTGTTGCTGCCGGAGTCAGCCACCAATCAGGCGACGATTCTCGTTGCTCTCTTCTCTCTTGGAAATGGCAGACATATCTGAAACCAAACAAATTTAACAAAAAAAGGGAGAGTTTGGATTCAAAAGATTTTCGAATTTGATTTCAGTTGCTATGGTTTGTTTAAAATTTTCTGGTGTTTGAGTGTTTTATTCTAGTCACAAGAATACTATTGCTTGCTGTTGGAATCTACTGTTGGTTGCAAAATTTGTGGCTGAGCTCTAATTAGAAATCAGAGGTTTATTTTCCTTTTGGTTCCTTTGCAGTTAACGAGATACCTTTGTTCAAATGTCCTACAATTTGTTTATTTGAATAGTACCAATTCGCTCATGTTCTGTTTTGTTCCATTACTGCTAGATTAATTGAAGTTCATTCTGTTATGCCGTGTCCAATTATTGATTGCTATCGTTGTTGTGAGAATTTGTTTTGAGGTTATTGGGACTCTCGAAGTGTAGGTAAATAATTCGATCAACTCATGTGATATTTACAATAACTCTAGCTAAAGGATAATATTACAGGTCTTTCATGTATAATACTACTAATTTCATGAAATTTATCTTTGAAAATGTACGAGAGGTTCTTAATATGCCAAAATCTATGTCTTTGTTTTCAAACTTCTTAATGAAAGGATGGCTCTAAAAGTGTCATTGTAGTAAAGTAAGTAGTTGCGTACTTAAACAAACCAACATGAAGAGGCTCATTGGTGCAGTACTCAAAATTAGTTAAAGTCAGTTTTCTCGTGCAGAATTTAGATGTATATTGTGAAATTAAGTAAGGATGTGATGTTCAATTGAAATTGGTCTTGTAATAATGTTTATACTTCTATATTGTTTAAAGTCTGCAAAATCAATTTCTATACATAAGCATTATCCTTTTTGATTAGCATAATAAGTTTAAGATTAATCAGACACATGCATGCTTTAGGTGTAAGCTATTAGAACACAAGTACTCTATAAAGTTCTTGCCTTATTCATTATTAGGCCTGCAGAACGTGAGTATGAAATCTTTCTTTAGTAAGTATTCCATAATTATGGGCCTTGCACGCACAATCTCCAACTTAGGAAAACAAAGAACTTATGAAAGATAAGAGTTTTGCTTCAAATAAGCAATTAAAACATCGTGACCGTAGTCATGATATGTTATTTACACTTGGGTGTGGCAACTCATGTCCCCGACTCTAACTCAAAATAATAATAAAAATCACATGTTGTAAATGCGGATGCATTTCATGTGGCGCAGTTATAACGTGTCCAAAAATAAAACAGGTGCACGTCATCGTGACTTGTTTCAAGATGAATCCATAAATATCAAAAGCGGTTAAAAATTAAAGAGGCTAAATGCACAACAAGCTAAAACATTTAAATAACCAGATAATTTAGGCCAAAATATTAATAGTTAAGCGACCGTGCTAGAATCACGGAACTCGGAAATGCCTAACACCTTCTCCCGGGTTAACAGAATTCCTTACTCGGATTTCTGGTCGCAGACAAATCAAAACAGAGTAAAAAATTCCTCGATTTTGGATTTTTTAAAAATAAAACGGTGTCCCGGAGCATCGTCAAAAATCCGGGTGGCGACTCTGAAATAATAATGAATCCCAAAATCGAATAATGTCACTTTAATTGAAAAAACTCTCTCATTACCTTTCATTAATCCGGGGGTAGTGAAAAAAGAGGTGTGACAAATGTTAATTGAGGATTTGAACATACCTGCATTGCTCCCTAGTGGGGGAGCTACCTTACCAGTATTGGTTATTGGCCCCTTGAACTTTTGGTTGAATTTTTTCTTCTTTGGGAATTCCACCGTTTGCCAAGTTTCCTCCTTTGGCATTTGGGTGTCAGTGTTTGAAGTAGAAACAACCCCGGATGATATGTTGCTTGCTTTGGCTTCATTTGTACTTGGTATTGCCTGTGGCAATTTTTTGTATAGGCATGTGGTAGATGAATGACCCAATCTGTCGCAACTCTTGCATAACAAATTTTCCCCTTCATATAAGATTTCCTGTCTATGTTGACCAATGCCGATGGAGGATGCTACTGGTATCTCTAGAGGGACTTCAATGCATAGCCTTGCATATCTCCCCCTTAAAGTAGATGATGTGCATGCATTAATTTTCAGTAACTTGCCAATTGTGTTACCCACATTTTCTAATATGTGAGCATCATAAAATTCCTTAGGCAATTGTGGAAGCCTTATCCAAATGGTTGCTTAGGTTAATTTCTCTTTCGATGCAATAAAATTTGGGATCCATTTTTGGACGGACAGAAAATGACCTAGGATGAACCATGGGCCATTATGGAGGACTCTAAGCATGCTGGATTCCATAGTGAATTTAGTTATATAATAGTCTGATCCTAGGTCGATCAATGGGAAGTTTTCATTTAGTTTCCATTGGTCTTGAATTTTTCTCTTAAGCAGTTGGTGTTGGATTCTTATGCCTTGTAGCTTAATGATAGCAGAGTACCTCCAGGGGGCATAGATCCTTTGTACTTCATCCGGTGTGAGATGGATTTGATGCTCACCTTCCTTAATGTGTGTAGGATCAGTGCTTAATGGCATTTGGTGATCATGGATATGAGGTCCATCATCTTTAACCATATTAATTTGGCCATCATGTATACCCTCTAGGAGTTTATCTTTGAAGTTGATTTTAGATGGTGGCGAATTTTGAGAGATTTGAGGGTTGGTGATGTTGGGGTCCGGTGGTTTTGGAAGCATTGGAGTGGAGGTTCTTGGTTGTTTCATGATGGTGGAGTTGGTAGAAAGAATTATTCTAGAGAGAGCATTTCCAAAGACATACACTTTATGGTCAATACTCCCTAAAAAGTTTATAATGAATAATATGGAACGATGACGCCTTTTATAGAAATAATTAGCTTAGTCGTTTCCTACATGGATTCTCGCAATAATTTAGAATCCCATACGCACCGGACAATAACTGAACCAAGCATTTTACTTTTAATAGAAGGGTGGCTACTATAAGAAGCATAGAAGTAGGCAGTGAAGAGTATCCATTTTATGGAATACCATAAGCATATTTTATGGAATATGAAGTTTGGTTTCTCTCTGTCTTTATTTTATGGAATACCATAAGCATATTAACCATCTAACAAACGCAGATTAATTAAATCAAAATCGATCAAACAAGTCACTCGACAAGAGTAATTAGTAGCTTCCTCCTAGATAACTATCCTAGATTTGGCACTTCATGTAAATCTTCATATGTGTTGTAAACAAGGTTCGTAGCACAATAGAAGGAAATTTCATCTTACAAACTTTTTCTCAACATGGAGTAAATCTCAGCAACAAGAAACAAAAGAGGTTTCAATATTTTCGATACTTCCAATTTCCATATGAGTCAAGTTGTGAATCATTAGTTTCCAACTAACCCTAGCATTTATTGTTGGATCCTTCAATAATATTTACAAGTAAAAAGATAGCAAATCATTGAGAAAAATTATCAAATTGGAAAAAGTGAGAAAAGAAAGCACGGTCACTAATGAGCTAAACAAAAGAAGGGCTACTTGTCCTCAAGGTGCATGACAAATACTTTTTATACACGTTGATTTCTGTTTGTCATATGCCTAAAAATCATGTGTACTAGAAAAAAAATAGCAAATGAACAACTTATGTTTTGCACTTAATATTTACACCAAACTATATTAATTAGTTTATAGTAAGAGATAAGAATGAGGTGAGTATATATATATATTCTTGTTAACTATGATTCGCTTATGTTAGGTTATATAAAGACATGTCAATTTATCATGTTGGTGAAATGGCAAATGTGGACACTTAGAACCTACTAGTACGAGTGTACGTCGCGCGCGTACCCAATAATAATTTTTTTAATAACAACATAACATAATATTTAAAAGATGTGTTTGCAACACACCTTTTAGTTTTATCGCCTCGATTCAAATAAAAGTTTTTTGGTGATAATTCAAACCTTCCATATTTATATTGTCACGACCCGATATAACCCTCCGAACGGGCTCGCGACAGCACCTAGTCCCTACGACTAGGTAAGCCTAAATCATGCGGAAAATAAATCGAAAACAAAAATTTACGATAGAATAATAATAATAAAACTTAAGCCACTCGGCATTTACAACTCGCAATATCCCAAAACCCGGAATGTCACCAAGTCACAAGCTTTACAAGTATAGCTCTAAACAACGAATTCAAAAAGGGTATCTATATCTATGAGCTATGTCTATACTAGAGAAGGAAGGGGACTCGGATGGTTCTGCGGACGCGGCA
Organism: Nicotiana undulata; assembly: GCA_005239495.1. Lineage (NCBI taxonomy): Eukaryota > Viridiplantae > Streptophyta > Magnoliopsida > Solanales > Solanaceae > Nicotiana > Nicotiana undulata. The sequence continues at coordinate 7,133 of ML264562.1, forward strand.
GAAATACCTCACGGTCTCCTAGCAGCTGCTGCAACACTCCTAACCGAACCGCTGTGAACTGGTATCTAGATCTGCACATGGGGAAAACATCCGCAGAAAGGGCGTGAGTACTCCACAATTGGTACCCAGTAAGTGCCAAGCCTAACCCCAGTCAAGTAGTGACGGGGTCAGGTTGAGGCTCTACTGAGTTTGCAAAAATAACAGATATAATTAACCGTTAAGTAAAGCAGTAAGTAGTTAACGGAAATTAAGGTAAAGACTGAATATAAATGATGCAAAAAACTTCAACTCAGCACAACGTCATCTCAATAAATAATCGCGCAATCCAATGCAGGGGAAAGTCTCAAGTCTCGGCCCGCAGTCCCAATGTATGCAATGCAATGCAAGGGAAAGTCTCAGGTCTAAGCCCGCAGTCCCGATGTATGCGATATGGGGAAAGTCTCAGGTCTAAGCCCGCAGTCCCGATGTATGCGATGCAATGCAAGGGAAAGTCTCAGGTCTAAGCCCGCAGTCCCGATGTATGCGATGCAATGCAAGGGAAAGTCTCAGGTCTAAGCCCGCAGTTCCAATGCAACTACCCAATGCAATGCAAGGGGAAAGTCTCAGGTCTAAGCCTGCAGTCCCAATGCAACTACTCAATGCAATGCAAGGGGAAAGTCTCAGGCCTAAGCCCGCAGTCCCAATGCAACTACTCAATGCAATGAAAGGTATATATATATTAATTATAACGTAATTCAAAGCCTTTGAGAAAGACAGTTGGAAATCATGAGGTAAAATACTTGACCAAGTCTAAATAGTAGCAACGAGTGGAAAATCAGGTAAAATCTCTTGTCATAAGGAAATCTTAAGTGTTTACTCAGCTCAAACCAATAACAATAATAATAGGATTGAAAATGAGACCTGTCGTAGAAGAAATATGGGAATTCAGTGAAAATATCCCATGCACGCGCTCGTCACCACACGTACACGGGGTTTGTATAGTAAAAACCAGTTAAAATGCCTAAGGGAAAATTTCCCAACACAGAGTTAGGCAAGCCACTTACCTCGACTGTGCAAATCAACCGATAATCACGCTCTTGCCACGAGTATCCAACTTCGGGTGGCCCAAATCTATTCAATTTGATTGCATAATGTAAATATCATTTCAAGAATTCAAACTAACTAATTAATTCAAAACTAATACGCGAAATTAGAAAAATTAACCAAAATGCCCCTCGGGCCCACGTCTCAGAATCGGATAAAATTTATATTTTCCAAATCCTTATTCACTCACGAGTCTTCCCATATAAAAATCCCTCAGATCGGAGGTCAAATACCCAATCAAAAATCCAAAGTTTGGTCTAAGAAGTTTCTTCCAATTTTCCCAAATTTCAACTCAAAAATATCGAATTTAAGGGTGGAAATTAAGATTAGAATCATGGAAATTAACCTATGATGGTTAGAAATCACTAACCTCGAATACCCAAGTGAATATCTCCTCAGAAATCGCCTCTCCCGAGCTCCCACAATTCAAAAATGGTGAAAATAGGCTTAAAGCTTCGAATTGGGGTTTTAAATGATCTGCCCAGGTATTGTGCTATGCGTTCGCGGAGGGTACACCGCGAACGCGAAGGGTAAAATTTCACTGGGACCAGAATTGGCCTTCGCGAACGCGATACAGGCCATGCGAACGCGGAGAGTAGGCCCACTAACTCTACGTGAACGCGTCCCACCCCTGCGCACGCAAAGAAACAACGACCCAAGCCCCTGGGACCCCAGCATTAAAGCTATGCGAACGCGAAGAGGGTCCCGCGTCCGTGAAGAACCACCTGACAAAGCTCCGCGAACGCATCCCATTGCCCGCGAAAGCGAAGGGAAAAAATACCTAAAGCCCACATTAGCCTATGCGTTCGCGATGACCTCTACGCGAACGCATAGAAGGAAACCAGCTGCAGCAAAAATCTGGTGTTTCTCTAAGTCCAGAACTAGTCCGTTGAGTATTCGAAAATCATCCGAGGCCCCCGGGACCTCAACCAAACCTACCAACTAACCCAAATACCTTATTCGAACTTGGTCGAGCCTTAAAAACACGTCCCATAACATCAAAATACTCAAATATGCATAGATTCAAGGCTAAGAACTTGGGAACATTCGATGCCGAAACACGTCTAAACTCATCCGAATGACCTAAAATTTTGCACACATGTCATAAATGACATTCCGGACTTGCTGTCGCTTTCGAAATTCCATTCCGAGTCCGATATCAAAATCTCACCTATCGGCCGAAATCGCTGAAATTCTAACTTTCGCCAATTCAAGCCTAAATCCACATACGACCTCGAAAACACAACCCGAGCACGCTCCCAACCCCGAAATCACTCAACGGAGCTAACGGAGTCGACGGAATTCCATTCTGGATCCGTCTTCACACAGCTCTAGCTACAGTCCAATTTCTAAGGGTAAGTCTCGCCTTAAAGGACTATATGTCCAAACTCACTCCAATATTCATCACTCGACGTTCTGACAAGTTTCATTAACATAATAAGACATAGGAGAAGCAGTTATCAGGGGATCGGGGCGCTAACTCTCAAAACGACCGACCAGGTCGTTACATTCTCCCCCTCTTAAGAAAATCGTTCGTCCTCGAACAAGTATAGAAACATACCTGAAGCTGTGAATAGGTGAGGGTACTTACTCCGCATGTCCTGCTCGGTCTCCCAAGTCACCTCCTCGACTGGATGACCCCTCCACTGTACCTTGACTGAAACAATATCCTTCGACCTGAGCTTTCTGACCTGCCTGTCCAAAATGGCCACAAGCTCCTCAACATAGGATAAATCCTTGTCCAACTGAACTGAGCTGAAATCCAAAACATGCGTCGAATCACCGTGATACTTCCGGAGCATGGAAACGTGGAATGCCGGATGAACACATGCTAGATTGGGAGGCAAGGCCAACTCATAAGCAACCTCCCCAACCGGTCGTAAGACCTCAAAAGGGCCAATGAACCTCGGACTCAGCTTACCCTTCTTTTCAAATCTTATGACACCCTTCATAGGCGATACCCGAATCAATACCCGATCACCAGCCATGAATGATAAATCACGAACTCTCCGGTCTGCATAACTCTTCTGCATGGATTGAGCTGTGCGTAGTCTATCCTGAATCACCTTCACCTTGTCCAAGGCATCCTAGACCAAATCTGTACCCAACAATCGGGCCTCGCTCGGCTCAAACCATCCCACTGGAGAGCGACATTGTCTACCATATAAAGCCTCAAACGACGCCATCTGAATGCTGGACTGGTAGCTGTTATTATAAGCAAACTCCGCAAGAGGCAAGTACTGATCCCATGATCCTCCAAAATCCATCACACAAGCACGGAGCATATCCTCTAGAATCTGAATCGTGCGCTCGGACTGTCCGTCCGTCTGAGGATGAAAAGTTGTACTGAGATCAATCTGGGTACCCAACACACTATGCAAGGCTCTCCAGAAGTGCAAGGTGAACTGAGGACCTCGGTCTGAAATAATAGATACCGGGACACCGTGCAATCGGACTATCTCCCGCACGTAGATCTGGGCCAATCTCTCAAAATAATAGGTAGTCAACACCAGAATGAAATGGGCTGACTTGGTCAACCGGTCCACAATCACCCAAATAGCATCATACTTCCTCAAGGTCCGAGGAAGCATGGTGATCCGCTCCCACTTCCACTGTGGAAGCCTCGTCTGCTGAAGTAATCCTCCCGGTCTATGATGCTCACACTTGACCTGCTGACAATTGAGACATCTAGCTACGAACTCCACTATATCCTTTTTCATCCTCCGCCACCAATAGTGCTGTCTCAGATCCTGGTACATCTTCGCGGTACCGGGATGGATGGAGTACCGCGAGCTATGGGCCTCCTCAAGAATCAACTCCCGAAGTCCATCTACATCAGGTACACAAAGATGGTCCTGTAGTCTCAACACACCATCATCATCTATGGTCATATCCCTGACACCATCCCGCTGAACTCTATCCTGAAGGACCCGAAGGTCAGGGTCATCATACTGGCGCTTCCGAATGCGGTCATAAAGAGAAGATCGAGCAACAACACACGCAAATACCCGGTGAGGCTCAGAAAGGTCCAATCTCACGAACTGACTGGCTAAAGACTGAACATCCAAGGCTAAGGGCCTCTCAGCTGCACGAAGATATGCCAAACTACCCAAACTCTCCGCCCGGCGACTCAGGGCATCGGCCACCACATTGGCCTTCCCCGGATGGTATAATATGGTGATGTCATAATCCTTGAGTAGCTCCAACCACCTGCGCTGACGCAAATTGAGATCCTTCTGCCTGAATATGTGCTGCAAACTCCGGTGATCCGTATATATCTCACAGGGAACACCGTATATATAATGACGCCATATCTTCAGGGCGTGAACAATCGCTGCCAACTCAAGATCATGAACAGGGTAATTTTTCTCATGTACCTTCAACTGTCTGGACGCGTAGGCAATCACCCTACCGTCCTGCATCAACACCGCTCCCAAGCCAATCCTCGAAGCATCACAATAGACTGTATAGGACCCCGAACCGGTAGGTAATACTAACACTGGAGCTATAGTCAGGGCTGTCTTGAGCTTCTGAAAACTCTCCTCACACTCCTCAGTCCAAATAAAATGTGCACCTTTCTGGGTCAATCTAGTCATGGGTGCTGAAATGGATGAAAATCCCTCCACGAAACAGCGATAATACCCGGCCAAACCAAGGAAACTATGGATCTCAGTAGCTAAAGAAGGTCTGGGCCAACTCTGCACTGACTCCACCTTCTTCGGATCTACCTTGATCCCGTCCGAAGATACCACATGGCCTAAGAATGCCACAGAATCAAGCCAAAATTCACACTTAGAGAATTTGGCATACAACTTCTTCTCTCTCAAGGTATGAAACACGGTCCTCAAGTGCTGATCATGGTCCTCCCATGACCGAGAATACACAAAAATGTCGTCAATGAATATGATGACGAAAGTATCAAGATAAGCCCGAAATACACTGTGCATCAGGTGCATGAAAGTTGCTGGGGCATTGGTCAGCCCGAATGACATAACCAGGAACTCGTAGTGACCATATCTGGTCCTGAAAGCAGTCTTCGGGATATCCGACTCCCGAATCTTCAACTGATGATAGCCTGAACGAAGATCAATCTTGGAGAATACCCTGGCACCCTGAAGCTGGTCAAACAAATCATCAATGCGGGGCAATGGGTACCTATTCTTCACTGTCACCTTATTCAACTATTTGTAATCAATACACATCCGCATCGTCCCATCCTTCTTTTTCACAAATAGCAACGGAGCACCCCAAGGTGATACACTGAGCCTGATGAACCCCTTATCAAGTAATTCCTGCAACTGTTCCTTCAACTCCTTCAACTCAGGAGGAGCCATGCGATAGGGAGGAATGGAAATAGGCTGAGTGTCTGGCATCAAGTTAATGCTGAAGTCAATGTCTCTGTCGGGCGGCATACCCGAAAGGTCAGCTGGAAAAACATCGGGATAGTCCCTCACAACTGGGACTGAATCAACTGTAGGGGTCTCAGCACTAACATCCCTCACACAGGCCAAATAAGCGTCACACCCCTTTGCTACCATCTGTTGAGCCTTAAGAAAAGAAATGATCCGACGAGGAGTATACTCTAGTGAACCCCTCCACTCTAGCCTCGGTAATCCTGGCATAGCTAGCGTCACGGTCTTGGCGTGACAATTCAGAATCACATAGTGGGGAGATAGCCAATCCATACCCAAGATAACGTCGAAATCTACCATGCTAAGTAATAATAAATCAGCCCTGGTCTCCAGACCACTGACAACAACCAAACATGGCCGATATACACGGTCCACAACGAGAGAGTCTCCCACAGGAGTAGAAACATATACGGGGGAACTCAAAGAATCCCGAGATATCCCCAAATGTGGAGCAAAATAAGAAGACACGTATGAGTAGGTGGAACCTGGATCAAATAATACCGATGCATCCCTATGACAAACGGGAACAATACCTGTGATAACCGAGTCTGAAGCAACGGCCTCGGATCGAGCTGGAAGGGCATAGTATCTAGCCTGACCTCCCCTCTAGGACGACCTCGTACTCCCCGACCTCCACCTCGAGCTGCCTGAGAGGGTGGGGTAGCAGTTGGGGCTGGACAAATAGCTAGGGGACCTGGTGGAAGGCGTGGAACCTGATAAGAAACCCTGGGGCAATCCTTGATCATATGCCTAAGGTCACCACATCCAAAACAACCCTTCTGAGGACGCGGTGGCTGCTGCTTGCTCTGAACTGGTTTGTTGGACTGGCCAGTGATAGAACCTTGAACTGAAGGAACCTGAGATACCGGCGGTGCACAATAAGGCTCCCGAGGTCTAGGAGGAGCTGGAATACCGTTGGCTGCTGGAAGAGCTGAATGATGGGGCGGCTCACAAAACCCCTACCATGGCGTGCTGCAGGTGTACGAACTCCTAAAAAATGACCCGTCTCTCGATACCTCTTGGCCTCTCTCTCCTCCCTATCCCGGGCCAACATACTCTCAATCCTCCTAGCAATGCTCACGGCCTGCTGGTAAGTAATATCCGTCTCCAGCTCTATGGCCATGCTAGTACGAATGCTGGGATGGAGCCCCTCAATAAAACGGCGAACTCTCTCTCTGACAGTAGAAACCAAAGCTGATGCATGTCGTTCCAAGTCACTGACCAGACCGCATACTCTGACACGGTCATAGAACCCTGGTGTAGCTGCTCAAACTCCGCACGCCAAGCAACCCTGAGACTCTGAGGAACAAACTCAAGCAAAAACATCTCTGAAAATTGATCCCAAGTAAGTGAGGTTGCCTTGTCCGGACTACTAAGCTCAAATGTACGCCACCACTGATAGGCTGCTCCTCTCAACTGAAAAGTAGTGAAAGAGACCCCACTCATTTCTACAATACCCATGGTACGAAGGATGCGATGACACTCCTAAAGAAAACCCAGAGCGTCATCTCAAGCTAATCCGCTGAAATCAGGTGGGTGGTACTTCTTGTACCTCTCAAGGCGGAGCTGCTCAGACTCAGATACAGCTGCTCTGGCCTCAGGCTGAATTGGAATTGTAGGAGGCATGGGGATATACTATCGAACCTTCCCCATGTGAACCCTCTGCTCAGGAGTACGGGCTGCGGGAGTTTGTGTCCCTCCCCCGGCCTGTGATGTAGCTGGGGCTATCGGGAGTAGTCCCGCCTTAGACAGAGTGCTGAAGGCACTCATGAACTGGGCCAAAGTCTCCTGGAGGGCTGGAGTGACAGTAGGGATCTCCGGTGCCCCTCCAACTGCGGCTGCTGAGGGATCCTTGATCGCTGCTCTAGCCGGTGCTCGGGCTGCACCGCGTGTTCGTCCTCTGCCCCAACCCCTGCCTCTGGTGGCTCTAGCTGGGGGCTCGGGTGCCTGGCCATCAGTGCGTCCGGTACGAGTACGAACCATCTGTAAGCAAGAATAGAATAGAGTTTAAGAACTTTGGTAACAATAACCAGCACGAGAAGAGATTCCAAGAAGTACCATTGTTCTTAACAGTTACATAGCCTCCCGAAGATAAGTACGGACGTCTCCGCACCGATCCGCAAGACTCTAATAAACCGGCTTGTGACTTGTGACTCCTATGAACCTAGACGCTCTGATACCAACTTGTCACGACCCAAAATAACCCTCAGAACGGGCTCGCAACGGCACCTAGTCCCTACGACTAGGTAAGCCTAAATCATGCGAAAAATAAGTCGAAAATAGAAATAAAACATTTACGATAGAAAAATAATAATAAAACTTAAGCCACTCGGCATTTACAACTTGCAATATCCCAAAACCCGGAATGTCACCAAGTCACAAACTTTACAGTATAGCTCTAAACAACGAAGTCAAAAAGGGTATCTATATCTATGAGCTATGTCTATACTAGAGAAGGAAGGGGACTCAGAAGGTTTTGCGGACGCGGCAGAAATACCTCACGGTCTCCTAGCAGCTACTGCAACACTCCTAATCGAACTGTAGTGAACTGGTACTTGGATCTGCACATGGGGAAAACATGCGTAGAAAGGGCGTGAGTACTCCACAATTGGTACCCAGTAAGTGCCAAGCCTAACCCCAGTCAAGTAGTGACGGGGTCAGGTTGAGGCTCTACTGAGTTTGCAAAAATAACAGATATAATTAACTGTTAAGTAAAGTAGTAAGTAGTTAACGAAAATTAAAATAAAGACTGAATATAAATGATGCGAAATCCTTCAACTCAGCACAACGTCATCTCAATAAATAATCGCACAATGCAATGCAGGGGAAAGTCTCAGGTCTCGGCCCGCAGTCCTAATGTATGTGATGCAATGCAAGGGAAAGTCTCAGGTCTAAGCCCGCAGTCCCGATGTATGCGATGAAATGCATGGGGAAAGTCTCAGGTCTAAGCCCGCAGTCCCAATGCAACTACTCAATGCAATGGAAGGGGAAAGTCTCAGGTCTAAGCCCGCAGTCCCAATGCAACTACTCAATGCAATGCAAGGGAAAGTCTCAGGCCTAAGCCCGCAGTCCCAATGCAACTACTCAATGCAATGCAAGGTATATATATAAATTATAATGTAATTCAAAGCCATTGAGAAAGACAGTTGGAAATCATGAGGTAAAATACTTGACACACTCTAAATAGTAGCAACGAGTGGAAAATCAGGTAAAATCGCTTGTCATAAAGAAATCTTAAGTATTTACTCAGCTCAAACCAATAATAATAATAATAGGATTGAAAATGAGACCTGTCGTAGAAGAAATATGGGAATTCAGTGAAAATATCCCATGCACGCACTCGTCACCCCACGTACACGGGGTTTGTATAGTAAAAACTAGTTAAAATGCCTATGGGGAAATTCCCCAACACAGAGTTAGGCAAGCCATTTACCTCGACTGTGCAAATGAACCGATAATCACGCTCTTGCCACGAGTATCCAACTCCGAGTGGCCCAAATCTATTCAATTCAATTGCATAATGTAAATATCATTTCAAGAAACTAACTAATTAATTCAAAACTAATACGCGAAATTAGAAAAATTGACCAAAATGCCCCTCGGGCCCACATCTCGAAATCGGATAAAATTTACATTTTCCGAATCCTTAATCACTCACGAGTCTTCCCATATAAAAATCTCTCAGATCGGAGGTCAAATACCCAATCAAAAACCCAAAGTTTGGTCGAAGAAGTTTCTTCCAATTTTCCCAAATTTCAACTCAAAAATCTCGAATTTAAGGGTGAAAATTAAGATTAGAATCATGGAAATTAACCTATGATGGTTAGAAATCACTAACCTCGAATACCCAAGTGAAAATCTCCTTAGAAATCGCCTCTCCTGAGCTCCCACAATTCAAAAATGGTGAAAATAGGCTTAAAGCTTCGAATTGGGGTTTTAAATGATCTGCCCAGGTATCGTGCTATGCGTTCGCGGAGGGTACACCATGAACGCGAAGGGTAAAATTTCACTGGGACCAGAATTGGCCTTTGTGAACGCGACACAGGACATGCGAACGCGGAGAGTAGGCCCACTAACTCTATGCGAACGCGTCCCACCCCTGCGGACGCGAAGAAACAACGACCCAAGCCCCTGGGACCCCAGCATTAAAGATATGCGAACGCGAAGGGGGTCCCGCATCCGCGAAGAACCACCTTGCAAAGCTCCGTGAACGCATCCCACTGCCTGCGAAAGCGAAGGGAAAAAATACCTAAAGCCCAAAATAGCCTATGCGTTCGCGATGACCTCTACGCGAACGCATAGAAGGAAACGAGCTGCAGCAAAAATATGGTGTTTCTCTAAGTCAAGAACTAGTCCGTTGAGCATCCGAAAATCATCCGAGGCCCCCGGGACCTCAACCAAACCTACCAACTAACCCAAATACCTTATTCGAACTTGGTCGAGCCTTAAAACACGTCCCAAAACATCAAAATACTCAAATATGCATAGATTGAAGCCTAAGAACTTAGGAATTTTCAAGAATTCACATTCGACGCCGAAACACGTCTAAACTCATCCGAATGACCTCAAAATTTTCACACAGGTCATAAATGACAATCTGGACCCGCAGTCACTTTCGGAATTCCATTTTGAGTCCGATATCAAAATCTCACCTATCGGCCGAAATCGCAAGAATCCACATCCGACCTCGAAACACAGCCCGAACACACACCCAATCTCGAAATACCTCAACGGAGCTAACGGAGTCGACGAGATTCCATTCCGGATCCGTTTTCACACAACTCTAGCTACGGTCCAATTTCTAAGGGAAAGTCTCGCCTTAAAGGACTATATGTCAAAACTCACTCCAATATTCATCACTCAACATTCCAACAAGTTTCATTAACATAATAAGACATAGGGGAAGCAGTTATCAGGGGATCAGGGCGCTAACTCGCAAAACGACCGACCAGGTCGTTACATTCTCCCTCTCTTAAGAAAATCGTTCGTCCTCGAACGAGTATAGAAACATACCTGAAGCTGTGAATAGCTGAGGGTACTGACTCCGCAGGTCCTGTTCGGTCTCCCAAGTCGCTTTTTCGACCGGATGACCCCTCCACTATACCTTGACTGAAGCAATATCCTTCGACCTGAGCTTTCTGACCTGCTTTTCCAAAATGGCCACAGGCTCCTCAACATAGGATAAATCCTTGTCCAACTGAACTGAGCTGAAATCCAAAACATGCGTCGGATCACCGTGATACTTCTGGAGCATGGAAACGTGGAATACCGGATGAACACCTTCTAGATTAGGAGGCAAGGCCAACTCATAAGCAACCTCCCCAACCGGTCGTAACACCTCAAAAGGGCCAATGAACCTCGGACTCAGCTTACCCTTCTTCCCAAATCTCATGACGCCCTTTATAGGTAATACCCGAAGAAACACCTGATCACCAGCCATGAATGATAAATCACGAACTCTCCGGTCTGCATAACTCTTCTGCCTGGACTGAGCTGTCCGTAGTCTATCCTGAATCACCTTCACCTTGTCCAAGGCATCCTGGACCAAATCTGTACCCAACAATCGGGCCTCGCCCGGCTCAAACCATCCCATTAGAGACCGACACTGTTTACCATATAAAGCCTCAAACGGCGCCATCTGAATGCTGGACTGGTAGCTGTTATTATAAGCAAACTCCGCAAAAGCCAAGTACTGATCCCATGATCCTCCAAAATCTATCACACAAGCACAGAGCATATCCTCCTGAATCTGAATCGTGCACTCGGACTGTCCGTCTATCTGAGGGTGAAAAGTTGTACTGAGATCAATCTGGGTACCCAACTCACTATGCAAGGCTCTCCAGAAGTGCGAGGTGAACTGAGGACCTTGGTGTGAAATAATAGATACCGACACACTGTGCAACCAGACTATCTCCCGCACGTAGATCTGGGCCAATCTCTCAGAATAATAGGTAGTCAACACCGGAATGAAATGGGCTGACTTGGTCAACCGGTCCACAATCACCCAAATAGCATCATACTTCCTCAAGGTCCGAGGAAGTCCAACCACAAAATCCATGGTGATCCGCTCCCACTTCCACTCTGGAAGCCTCATCTGCTTAAGTAATCCTCCCGGTCTCTGATGCTCACACTTGGCCCTCGAGTTAGGTCTCCCTCGAACCATGTAAAGATTCTACTGAAATATGAACAGAATAACAGAATATTGAAAGCTAAAAGAAGGCGGAGCATTGCTTTGTATTGCATAAAATGTCATGTGTTTTACAAATGATCTTGACCCCCTTTACATAGTAGGGGAGTCCTGCTTTAGTTACAACTCTAAATACAGTAAAAAATTCTAATTAACCGGCCTTATCTTGGTACATGCTAAGATTTTCGCCGTGATCCTTGCTCAGTTACATACATTTCAGTTTTCCGTTACTTGACTAGGTAAATCCCATCGGTCTTGCTCGATCTCTATTTTGCTTGGTCTCAATCTTGGCCGATCGCGACTTTGATCGGTCTCTAGTTTACGAGCTTAGCAATCTAACTTCGCACCATGACTCGATATAACACGATGCCGAACCTTGACCTACCACTTCCAGTCTCAATGTGTCATACGAAGGGCAAGCCCATTTTGACTGTATACAGATTGAGATAGTCCCCTCGTTTCTCGGGAAGAAAGTGACGAGAAACGATATGAATTTCAAAACTGCGTCTCGATGAGTAATGATGTCAGCGAGGATCCCTACTATGATGCAAGCGACAAAATGTCCCGTCGGTCCGGTTAGACGCTAGCCCTTTCTCATTCAAACTTTTACACTCAAAGTTCTCCCTACTCTTGCTTTTTTTTAAAAATGTCTTTGCTTAACAATTTTCACACCCAAATTTATTGAACTAATCAAACCGCATACCATCCTATATTCTCTTTTATCTTGTTCACAAATGGCTAAAACTTCCAAAATCGTGCCGCAAAAAGAGGTCGCTTCTTCATCACGGCCCGCTGGTGATGAGGCTGCGGCGGAGGCCCACCCTGAGGAGTTCATTACGGAAGGGTGCCCAACCGTACATACTTTAATATCTAGAAGACCTCCTCGGTTCCGGGTCGATCTGAACCGGTCTCGAGGTACATATGCACCATCACTGAAGAAATCCTCAACAAAGTTAAAGAGAAATGTAACTTGGATAAAAAGATGTAGTAGTTCTTTCGCTTGAGGAATCGATCACCACTCATGTGGAGAGGTACCTAAGTGTTTACACTTACCCTTTCACATTGGGTCCCTTAGACCCCATCATCATCGCCTTTTGCAAGTGATACAATGTCACCTTCATCCAAAGCCATCCTTCATTCTAGAGAATAGTGATTCTCCTCCGATTCTTCACAAGAAAAATCGAGGGATGCCCTTTCACCCTCGATCACCTTATGCGCCTTTACAGTCCCCAGCTCTACTGAGAAGGACTAATCAAGCTTGCCTGCTGAGCCAATAGGGCCTCATTCTCCAGAATAGACAAGTCTCGGGACCGAGGCTGGATGGGTCGTTCCCTGAGAAGTGGAACATGAAACGTAAGTAATGCTTTACTTTGAATATTCAATTTGTTGTTTTACTTCCTATCTTCTTTCCTCATCTACAATTTGATGTTGCAGTTGTGGCCTAGATGCCTGATCCAATTCCTCAACTCAAGCAAAGGGTCGAGAGTGCCTGGATGGAGTTATCAAAGGGTCGATGAGAGGCCCGTAATCATGGTACGTTTCTTTCTCGGAATTATTATCGCTTTGTCCTCTTCTAGAAATCACTCATCTTTTTTATTTTGTAGGTCTCGAGAAAGACGTTTCAATGAGGCCCCCTTCTGGTGATGAAGAAGTCCTTCCCCAACCACCTGCTCCAAAGTAGGCCAAGGAGAAAAAGAGAAAAGGGGCTTCATGTTTCCCGGGCTCGGAAAAACAAAACCCGGCAAGGAGGCCCCGCAAGCCTAATGTGGACACCGGTTTCATATCCCCGGACTTGATCCGCCAATTAAGGGATGAGTCCGAAGATGAAGAAGAGGATAATTCCAAGTTGGCGGCCAGTGTGCGGGCTAGTGCTTCGATACAAAAGTCCTCTGAACCGGAAGAGGTTGATGGGGGAGATTTGGATGAAGTTACTGAACCAAAAACCACTCCGTCCCCAGCTAAGATTGTCGAGAGAGAGACCAGGGGCAAGGCTTCCTGAGCAACGGCTCAGAGTGATTGACATTTTGGGATCTCCTCAGGTTTTGGATGTTATGATGCGTGAGGCCAACATGTTGAAATGTCGCTCTTACAAGGGTCATGAGGGGGCGACAGATATTCACGGCTTCTTGGACGGTATTGAGTCTGATGCCTCGGAGGATATCACCGGGTTTAGAAATTTACTGGTGCTGAAGAAAGTGCTGTCATCGGGCGCTAATGGATCTTCATCGAGCCCAAGACTGGTGGCCACAAGCGGAACATAGTTGTTTCAATCTTGGAGGATGCTCGGGTCTTCTCTCCCCGTGGGAATTGTTAGATATATGAGAGTCTTGTTGATCGAGGAGAACCAAGATGTGATGAATGTTGTGCGAGCCGCTTGTCTATTTAATGAGGCTCAACACGCTTTGAATTGGGTAACTCCTAGAGTCTCTCCCTTATTTCTTTTAAACTTAGAATTGTAGGTTATACTAACATCTTCTTCCTTTCTTCCAGGCGTTGGTGTTGCATCACGAGGCTTTCTTTAGAATTCAGGAAGAGCGCGAGGCTGAGGTTCGGGACCTCACTGAGAAAAGTGACACCTACAGGCTTCTCAGTGAGAAGCTTAAGGTCGATTTAGTTGTGGCTCGGGATGAGCACACCGATATAGCCGAGTAGGTATTTCGAGTACTTCATGATAGTGAAGATGAGTTGGAGATAACGACTAAGGATCCGATTCTCCAGGCCCGGCAGAGGCTCGAGCATATCGGATGACTCCAAACGCAGGTGGATGCGATACATGTCGAGGCTGAAGAATTCAAGAAGAACATGGGCATTCTTGCCTCGAATAATGAGACCGTCCAAGCACAATTAGAGTCCGCCGAGACTCAGATCCAAGCTTCAAAATAGAAGGCCATGGTGCACGTCGAGAAGATCAAGGAGCTTCAGTCGTTAGATGTGGTCGTTTTTAATAAGGCAAGCTTGGCCAACGAACTCAAAGTGGCTAGATTTGAGGTGGCCGTGGCCAACACCAAAGCTGATGATAGAGTGGCCCATTTTAAGGTCGATGTCGTGGCCATCCAGGCCAAGGCTAAGATCATGGTAGATCATGAAAAATGGAAAGCTCATAGGGAAGCCCTCGAGGAAGCTCATGCCCAGGGCTTCGATATTATTGCGAAAATCGAAAACGCCAAAGCAGAGGAAGCTAGGGCCCAGAGGTTGGCCTTTCTTGAGGAAAGCTCTGATAGATGAAGTGAATACGAAGACGGGGAATATCCCAGGATGGAGATGCGACCTCCAATGAATACCAAGCCACTGAGGACTTTGTATTTTTTTTCTTATTTTTACACTTTATCTGAGGCCGTTTTGGCTGTTGTAAATTTTTGGATTAGGCCGATTTGGCCTTTGTAAAAAACAATTATTTTGTATGATAAGGTTTTTCCTTCCATTTCATTTCTCAAATGTTTCCTTTGATTTGTTATTTATATTCACAAAGGTTGAAATGCCTTAGCATGAAAGAATAAGGTTGTGTTCGAGGGTTCGAACAAACCTTGCTTTTATTGTCTTTCTGGATTAAGGAGTTATTGGGGTTCGATGTTACTGATGTTTTCCCCCCGAAAACATCTTATGTTTGAGACTTGTCGAGGGTGGCCTTTAAAACCGATTGTGAAATAATTTTTTCTTTTTCAAAGGCCCATTTTAGTTACGGACTTCGGACGTCTCCGAGCTATGTTAAATTGGCCATAGCCTTTTAGTTTCGGGGTTTCCCATTGGGCTTGTTTTCCTATTTTATCCGGGATCCTCAGATAATAGTCCCCGAGTGGGGTGGCCGTGGCCTTAAGAAATCGGGGAGTTGCCTATTAGGTCTTTTGTCCTCGAGGCCCGATGACTTGGGCTGTTTGAGTTGGCTGACAGTTCCCAAGTGAGGGAGTGATCGTTCGTATTCTGGTTAAGTATTGCTCTTGGGCTCGTTATTTTTGGAAGCACAAAGCTCTTTAATAGATGTAAAGAGGAAAAATTTTTAAACATAAGATGTCTGCAAAGAAGGTACTTCTCTTTATTTTCAATCAAAAGAGTCATTCATGCGTACATGTTTATGCCAGGGTTTGAAAAATATACGTGGGCACGGGTCGTTTTGAACGTCTGGCCCTTACAGTAAATCCAATCTATCGAGACCCTCCTTTCGTGAAGTAGTTTCCTCGCCAGAGTTGATATTCGAAGATGACGCATATCCAAGGGTATCCCCCCTACAGTATTCGAGGTTGATAGCAGAGGAACCTCAGATATTGTTGAATTGATCTTCGATGCCGATTTGTAATCGAGCTTGATTCTAATGTAGCACGATCCATTGTTGCCTCGTTAAAAACCTTGCCCAAAAACCCATTTGGGACAAAATCGGTCTATGTTTACCAGAAAAATGGTAATTACAATTATATTTAGTTAAGTGGTTCTAAAAATATGTGATTTATCTTAACACCAGTTATTGAACAATTATAGCTAAGTGCGTTAGGACAGAGTAGAGTGAAAGCAGTTAGAAAGCTGAAGAAAAGCAAACCAGAACGCCTTAAGTCGAAGGCTCGATGTTGACCGTGAGGGTCCTTGAGACCGAAGTTCGGGGTCTAGGTCGGACGGTCGGTGGACATATAACAGGATTATAGGCCTCGGGATACACTATTTAGGATCAATGATAAGCTATAAATGAAGAACGAGTAATGGAAAGCAGTAAATGTGAGTAAATGAGCTAGTAAAGAGAGATAGAGAATGTTTTGATATTAAAGCAGAGGATGTTCTTGTGCGTTTAATTCAATATATGTTTTCTAAAAAATGACAAGGGTCCTCTTTATATAGCAAGGGGATCTTAGCATAGTACATCAACATTTATTACAAAGATTTTTATTGATTCGACTAGTAACTGCCCAAGTACGGAATCATACTTTGCTACAGAGCTATCTGCCTCAATCTCCGTGCTGTTCCCTATGCCGATCTTGGATCCATATCTTCTTGGGTCAAAGGTAAATGGGGCTTCGAAATCGGATCCCGGACCATACTTGTGATCTTATGCGACAGCCATCGAATATCGTAATGAACGCAAAATTAGCCTTCCCAATTTTAGCCGTACACAGATAGTCCCCGCGTTTCTTATAATGAAATGATAAGAAATGACCTCGATGTGGATCCCTCCCGGGCCTTTCATGATGATTTCATACTCATAACGTAAGCCTATTAGGAGATTTGAAACGTCCCGTCGGATCACCTCCTTAGGACATTGATTGTTCTGTCATTTCATTTTTCCAAAAAAAGGTAATGATTGCGTCGTCGATTAATTTCCCCACAAGCATTGATTGATTATTTAGTTGGGTTACCAACCTTCTATAAATAGGAGGTTCCCTGGCTGTAAAACTCCATTCATCCTTTCTTCAACAGACTTAAATCTCTTTTGTTCATCTTAGTTTTTCCGTCTTTATGGTGCAAACCTATGTCTGCATGGTTTTTTGGCAGTGGCCCTTTGATACTGACCATGACTTCCTTCCCGAAGTCCTACCCTACTAATCGGGGTTATATTGGGTTGTTGTTGTTGTTGTTGTTGTTGTTACTGCTACTATAGGCCCAAGGATATGGGAGAAGGGCATCGAGTGCTCTTCGTGCTAAAAGTGTAAAGTACCTATACTATTGCTCATCTCTCTTAACTTCAACCGGGTGAGGACTTCGCCCTTCTTGCCTTCCGTGAGACGAGGAGGCAATATCCACCGGCATTTTCATCCCACACCGGTTCAATGTCTCAAGAAGTGGCTTCCCAATAATGGTGCTGACAAGCCCAATGAAAGAGGAAGCCTCTAGGAGGCGGAGGAACATGTTGTCCGCCTATTGCCGCTCCGACAAGAGAGAAACCCAAAAATGCTGCTTAAAAAGGGCTGAAATGAGGTACCTTGCGAGGAGGTCCTCGAGGGTATGCCCCTGGAGGATAAGCTTTTGTCCGTAGATTAGGCTTTTTTTTACGCTTCTTCGTCGTTGTGTAAATATCCCCTTATCGACTTTGTAAACATTTTATATTAATATAAGAAACTCTTTGTTTTTCCTTCGACCTGATGCGGGACTCTACTCTGTCTTCTGTTTATAAAAATCTGCGTGTGTAATTGGCCCGAATATCGAACCTTTAGTATGACAGATATTACGCTCTTTAAAACTTCGTATCCTTTGCCGGAACTGGGGTTGCTTGCAGTTAGGCGAGGATCGGACCTCGGCTTCTCTGTGGCAGAGACGGCCTGTTGACAATCCTTGAGTAAAAAACCTTTCCCTGACTTCGGGCACCTCGAGAATTCTAAGGACAGCTCACGGGAAAGTACTTTGGTCATAAAGGGTCGATCCGGTATTCGTTCAAACTCGAAAGATAAGAACAGCCCCGAGGCTTAGTAATTTTTGAATGAGGACCTGCTCCGGCCTGGGTAGTCTCCGGGCTTTATAACCGCTCATCTGCCCGGACTTCGGGGTAAGCGTAGCCCTAAGATTTTCTCGTTCATTTTTTGCGAGGAACTTGTTTTAAGTTAAGGCAGGCGTTGGGCTAGGGCACTGATGTGCTCTCACCTATTGCCTCTTCTGCGAGGGTGGTTGGTCCGAGATTGACCCTTCTAAACTTTTGCCCTGGCCAAACGATTTTGTGTCGATCTAAGATCGGTCGTTTAGGATTTTGTGATGATCCGAGACCGGTCTTTGAAGATTTCTGCTCCGGCTTCCCATACCCTCATGTGTTGACCCTTTGGGTGTTTTTAAGCATGGGGTTAATGTGCCATTTAAACTGGCCTATAGGCCTCCGGAGGCTTATGCGTGCTTGCCCTTAGATATTTCTAGTCGTTCACCTAGGGCTCATTCTTTGGGTCGAGCTGTGGCTTGAGCTCATTCATCTTTTGAGTTTCTAATTAGCCCGTGGGCTGGCTTCAAAGCTCTTTAGGCGACTTTTAGTTACCCATTTCGGGCTCAATTCCCGAGCTGGGTTACGACTCGAGCTCACCGACCCTTTAGATTTTGAATTAGCCCATAGGCCTTTTGTGCTGGCTTCAAAGTTCTTAGGCGACTTCCAGTTAACCATCTTGGGCTCAGTCCCCGAGTCGGGTTACGACTCGAGCTCACCGACCCTTCAGGTTTTGAATTAGCTTGTGGGCCTTTTGCGCTGGCTTCAAGGCTCTTAGGCGACTTTTAGTATGGTTGTATTTTTCACTGCTTAAATATTTACTTAGAGTTTTTTCGTGTTCATCTGACTCTTCGACGGCCCAAAAGTACCTCGATTATGAGTCATTATGATGAACGGAAAAACTCTTTCTTATGAGCCGACACGAAAATGTTCGAAACTCTTCCTTGAGGTCTGACATGAAAATGATCGAAGCCCTTTTTTGGGAGCTGACATAAAAATGATTGAAGCTCTTTTCTTGAGAGCCAATATGAAAATGATCGAAGCTCTTTTCTCAAACCGACATGAAAATGATCGAAGCTCTTTTCTTGAGCCGACATGAAAATGATCGAAGCTCTTTTCTCGAGCCGACATGAAAATGATCGAAGCTCTTTTCTCGAGCCGATATGAAAATGTTCGAAGCTCTTGCTTACACTAAAGATAGCATGGTTTTAACCGATTCTATCCGAAATAACTTTGAAGAATTTGATTTTAAGGCGAGAGTCGGGAGTCCCCAAATCGCTTGTTGTTGTTGGGCCGGAGCCCATCTACCGGATTTGCCTTGTTTGGCCGGAGCCCTTAGTCCCGAGTATCGTATCCTTGACATTTATATCCGAGGGTATGCCTTTTTAGGGGTCTTACAAGTTCGAATATATAGCCTTGGCTTTGAAGTTGGGACCGTGTCTTGTTATTTGAATGCACCCACTTGGGGACCTTGCGGTTTCTGACATGCCCGTAGGACTTACAATTTTAACACATCTGAAGTTACCCTCTTGGGATATTACGACCTCGGATCTTGATAAATGTTAATGATAACCGTTTTTTGAATTTGCAAAATGTTTTGATGGTAAAACATTCCTTTCATTATTTGATACAAGAATATACATTTTCGCCATCAAGGACTCAATCCCCTATGCGGGCACGGTTCATTCGACCGTTTGAACCGATACATTATTTTCCTGCAAAAAACCCTCTTCGACTTACTTTGACTTGTTTTGCGGGGGCATCCCCTGGGGGAAGTGTCCTCCTGTGGTCGAGATTGTTTAGAGAGAAACCTTAAAAGCTTGTATAAGTTCTTTCTGATGGATACATAAATGTTGCCTCATTAAAAACCTTGCCGGTAAAAACCTTTTTTTCGGGAGCAAAACCCAATCGAAGGAAAAGAGTGCAACGTGTCCGTCGATCCAGAGGCCCTTTGGAACTGGCGGATGTCCTAGAGTCTTCCGTCGGATGCCTGTGGGAGTTTAGCTTTTGGGTAAGTGAAAAAGAGACGGGATCATAAGATTACCTTAGAAGTAGTCGTTTGAGCATGGATATGTTCCAATTGCTTGGGAACTGCTCGCCTTCCAAGGTGCCGAGCTTGTATGATCCTTTGCCGATCACTCCCAAGACACGGTACGGTCCTTCCCAGCTCGGTCCTAGCTTCCCCTCATTAGGGTTTCGAGTGTTCAAAGTGACCTTTCTTAGGACTAAGTCCCCGACTCCAAAGTGTCGGAGGTTTTCTCTCTTGTTATAATATCTCTCGATCCTTTGTTTTTGCGCAGCCATCCGAATCAATGAAGCCTCTCATTTCTCATCAGGCAATTCGAGGGCCACAGTCATGGCCTCATTGTTTGAATCCTCCGTAGCATGCTGGAATCTGGCGCTTGGTTCCCCTACTTCGACCGGTATTAGAGCTTCGGACACATACACTAGAGAGAACAACGTCTCCCCGGGCTTGACTTGGGAGTGGTTCGATATGCCCATAGGACTTCGGGCAACATTTCTCTCCATCTGCCCTTTGCACTTTCCAACTTCTTCTTCAGGTTCTGAATGATGTTTTTGTTTGTGATTCGGCTTGGCCGTTGGCGCATGGATGGTAGGGCGTCAATAAGATCATTTTGATTTTGTAGTCCTCGAGGAACTTTGTTACTTTACCCCCTATGAATTGTTTTTCGTTAACGCAGGTTGTCTCGGAGGGGATCCCGAACCGGCATAGGATGTGGTCCCATATGAAGTTGATGACTTCTTTTTCTCTTATCTTCTCTGTAACGACCCGACCAGTCGTTTTGAGAATTTAAGCTCCGTCCGGTGGCGTAAAGTTTCAAACACTTTCACATTGTGTGTATCGAACTGTGTGCGTGGTTGGATTCAGTTACTGGATAATCCGGAATTGAATTGGAAGGAAAATTTAAATTTTTGAATTTTAAGTGATGGGAGTTGACCGGAGGCTTGACTTTTGTGTAAACGGCCTCGGAATGAGTTTTGGGTGATGTCAACAGCTTCGTATGATGATTCTGGACTTAGGCACGCGTCCGGAATTGGTTTTGGAGGTCCTTAGAGTAATTTGGCGAAAGTTAGAATTTCGGTGATTTCGTTCGATAAGTGAAATTTTGATATCGGGCTCGGAACGGAAATCCGAGAGTGACTGTATGTCCGTAGTGTCATTTATGATTTGTCTGCAAAATTTCACGTCATTCTGGGTTGAACTGATAGGTTTCGATGCAAGTCTTGATATTTGAAGTTTTGAAAATTTATAAGTTGATTTCTTGGTTTGATTCGTTGTTTTGGTGTTGTTTTATGTGATTCGCGAAGGAGGAATCAGCTGACAGACATCAGCAGTGCAAATTTGGAGAAAAATGACCCAAAACCTATCCGAAACACACCCGAGGCCCCCGTCTAAATGCACGAACAACTCATATAACCTAACACGGATGTCCACGTATGGATATATCCCCTAGAATCTCTATTTTAGGGAATCTCGCACCATATGCCCCGGACGTCCACATGTATAAACAACATCAGAACTGGCTTGGCACTGGCCCAAGTGTCCCTAATCCGTCCAAGGGATGAATATTGGATTAGTGTTGGTTATTTCCCACGGAGGAAAGAATGGTAGATTCACTGGGATTTGTTGGGATTGGATTGGGTTGTAATGACTTGGGAGGTTCCACTGACTTTCGTACTGATTACGTTGTCCGAGCTACATGGATCCACAAGAACGTGTTTAATTTGAACGTTATTCAATAGGAAGGAAACTACCAGCGCATCATTATGCGGGTGAGGAAGGGTCTCGGGATCCCCGTCGCTGAATGCAAGGATGTCTCTGGGTGCGTGGCTCCGAATCTGTCATGCCGTTGTTGTTGATACCTTTGCCCACTTAATCACAAGCCCTTCCGGGACGTCGTTTCCCCCGACGATCATGTATAAGAAGTGCCGGAGCTTTCCTGCTTTGTCTCTTTCAAGCTACTATTTTTCCCCGAGGAAGATCCTAGATTCGACCGTAGGCAGATCCTTGCAGATATCCTTTGCTGGCTAACCGGGTTGTTTCTTTTTGAATGTGTCTGCAATCCTTGGTTCGATGACTGTGAGTACCGTGGAACTCGCATATTAGGTTAGGGTCCCTTTGTGAGGGATCTGATAATACGGGGTTTGGCCATCTGGTGTCTCTGATTTTACTCATGGATGATATGTTGCCCGAAACATCGTCCCCGAAGTTGTATCGGGTTGATTGGGGTATCCTTGCTGGCTCTGTGTGCCTACCGGACCTAGCTTTGTCCGCTACCTTTCTTCGGTTCGTTTTTAAATTGGATCGGGGCTCGTTGGCCCTCATGGCGCTCCTTCGATTTTTGATGTAAGGTTGATACCTTTATCCTCGTGGCTACGAATTTCTCTTTGGGAGTCTGGACTCTATTTTCCTGGCGAGGTCTCCGAGTATTCTCACGACGGTAGGGTCGGTCGTAGGTCCTTTATTCCCTAATTTTTCCAATACCGGTCGGATTCGAGGATCTGTTGTTGGTGCTGCCCCGTCCGAAATTCTCTGACGGTTTTGTAGGTTAGCAATCACTTCTTGTTTCACCTGGAGCATTTCAAAGATCATTTGGGGATTGTCTTCCCCGCTCTTTCGAACGACGGTTTCCCGCTCCCCTCGCTGGCCTTTTTGGTGCGCGCTCCATTTAGTGCGGGATTAATGTCGTTGCGCCGACCGTTAAGTCCATGCTATCGGGGGTTGGCTCCGTTGTGTTGCCATAATTTTAGTGGTGGTACACCGGCATTCGGGATGCTTACATCATTCCCTCCAAATCTCCCAAAGCTGCTACTTTCGTATGTGTTTGCTGAGTTGGACATTCTGATCTGAAAAAACTCATTTACTCGCATTTACTGATTTCAAAACAGTAAATCCCAAGATGACTTGCGTTTTTTCAACGAACTAACACTAAAACAATCACTATTATTTTTATCCCCACGGTGGGCGCCAAACTATTTACCGGGAAAATGGTAATTACAATTATATTTAGTTAAGTGGTTCTAAAAATATGTGATTTATCTTAATACCAGTTATTGAACAATTATAGCTAACTGCGTTAGGACAGAGTAGAGTGAAAGCAGTTAGAAAGCTGAAGAAAAGCAAACCAGAACGCCTTAAGTCGAAGGCTCGAAGTTGACCTTGAGGGTCCTTGAGACCGAGGTTCGGGGCCTGGGTCGGACGGTCAGTGGAGCTATAACAGGCTTATAGGCCTCGGGATACACTATTTATGATCAATGATAATCTATAAATGAAGAACGAGCAGTGGAAAGCAGTAAATGTGAGTAAATGAGCTAGTAAAGAGAGATAGAGAATGTGCCTGGCATTCAATATATGTTTTTTTACAAAATGACAAGGGTCCTCTTTATATAGCAAGGGGATCTCAACATAGTACATCAGCATTTATTACAAAGATTTTTATTGATTCGACTAGTTACTGCCCAAGTACGGAATCATATTTTGCTACAGGGCTATCTGCCTCAATCTCCATGTCGTTCCCTACGCCGATCTTGGACCCATATCTTCTTGGGTCGAAGGTAAATGGGGCTTCGAAATCGGACCCCAGACCATACTTGTGATCTTATGCGAACAACCATCGAATATCGTAATGAACACAAAATTGGCCTTCCCAATTTTAGCCGTACACAGTCTAAGGGAAAAAGAGTGCAACACATGCTTTTAGACCTTAAGACTTCGTTCCATTCACCGAAAAATCCATCATCGATTCTTGTTGACCACCTTCAAGTGTTAGTCTTAAATAAAAAGGAAAAAGAACGGGGTCGAACCTTAGAAGTAATACCGTTTTAGGTGAGATATTTTCCAATTGCTCGGCAGTCGTTCTCCATTCATCGTTTCGAGCTTTATAGGACCCTTTTTCGATGACCTCGAGAATCTGGTACGGTCTTTCCCAATTCAGACCTGATTTCCCTTCGTTCGGATTTCAGGTGTTGAGGGTGTCTTTCCTTAGCACTAAGTCCCTGAGGATAAAATACTAAAGACTGGCTCTTCGATTGTGGTATCTCTCGATCCGTTGTTTTTTAGCAGGCAATCGGACGACGATGGCTTCACGCCTTTCATCTAATAATTCTAGGCTCGTATTCATGGCCTCATCATTTGACTCCTTTGTTGCATATCGAAACCTGATACACGGCTCTCCGACCCCGACCGACATTAAAACTTCGGCGCCATAAACTAATGAGAACGGGATAGCCCCGGTACTGCACTTCGATGTTGTGCGGTATGCCCAAAGAACTTCGGGTAGAATTTCCTTACACTTTCCTTTGGCGTCGGTTAGCCTCTTCTTAAGATTTTGGATGAGGGGTTTGTTTGTCGATTCGGCTTGCCCATTCCCGGTGGGATGCTAAGGTGCTGATAGGATTCTTTCGATCTTGTGATCCTCGAGAAATTTGGTCACTTTGCCGCCAATGAACTATTTTCCATTATAACACACAATCTCGGAGGGCATCCCGAATCGACATATGATGTGATCCCAAATGAAGTCGATGACTTCCTTCTCCCTAACTTTCTCGAAGGGCTGTGCTTCAACCTACTTAGAAAAATAATCAGTCATAAATAAAATAAATTGAGCTTTACCTAGTGCCTATAGAAGAGGGACAACGATGTCCACTCCCCACTTCATGAATGGCCACGAGGATAAGACCGAATGGAGTAGTTCCCCGGGTTGGTGAATCATCGGTGCATGTTTTTGGTACTTGTCGCATTTTTGAACAAATTCTTTCGCATCTTTTTCCATGTCAATCCAGTAGTATCGGGCTCTAATTACCTTGTGGACCAATGATTAGGCACCTACATGATTTCCACTTGTTTCCTCGTGAACTTCCCTTAGAACATATTCAGTATCTCCCGGTCCTAGACATAATGCTAGTGGACTATCGAACATTTTTCTAAACAAGGGTGAATCGCGCTGCCTTTGTGCGCAGGTCTCTCGATTCTTTTGGATCTGAGGGAAGCTTCGCAATCTTCAAATACTCTACGTATTTGTTTCTCTAATCCCAGGTCAAACTTGTGGAGTTTATCTCGGCGTGGCCTTCTTCGACCACTGACCTCATAAGCTGAACGACAGCCCCCGAATTGAGCTCGTTCTCTTCGACCAATGACCCTAAGTTTGCGAGGGCATCGACCTCACTATTCTGATCTCGAGGCACATGTTGCAAAGTCCATTCCTTAAATCGGTGTAAAGTTACTTGTAGCTTATCCAAGTATCTTTGCATTTGTTCTTCTCGAACTTCAAAGGTTCCGTTAACCTGATTCACCACAAGAAGGGAGTCGAGAAAACTGAGGATCTTGTGGCCGGCCGTGGCATCGATCATGCGATCAATATTAGGCAAAGGAAAAGAATCCTTGGGGCATGCTTTATTTAGATCTTTGTAATCTACACACATTCTAAGTTTGTTTTCCTTCTTAGGGACTGCTACTACGTTTGCTAACCATTCTGGATATTTTACTTCATGGATGGACCCTATTTTAAGAAGTTTTGTAACCTCATCTTTAATAAAATCATGTTTGAGCTTGGATCGGGGTATTTGTTTTTGCTTCACCTGATGGAACTTCAGGTCCAGGCTTTGTTTATGGGTGGTGATTTCCAGTGGGATCCCTGTCATGTCGAGATGGGACCAAGCAAAGCAATCAGTGTTAGTTTTAAAGAATTGAATAAGTTTTTTCTGAGCTCGGGAGTTAACCCCATGCCCATCGTTGACGTGGTGGCGTCGAAATCATCGGGGACTATGAAATCATCATCTTCATCAGTCCCCTGCTTCTCTGGTTGGATCGAGGCCGACGTCTGTGGTTGCTATTTGGCATCCTGTTTTCACTTCAAATTTGACACCTTCGTCGATGAGAGTGTCAATATCGGAATAACTTCGTCGATGGAAAATATTTCCTTGGCGGCGGGTTTCTCCCCATAAACTATTTTGACTCCCTCTAGTGTCGAGAATTTTAGAACCTGGTGAAGGGTCGAGGGCGCTGCCCTCATGCTGTGGATCTATGGCCTCTCGAATAAGGAGTTATACCTCATATCGCCCTCTATCACATGGAACTCTGTCTCTTGGATGTTCCCGGCCACGTTCACTGGAAAAGTTATCTCGCCTTAGGTGGTTTCGCATGCCATGTTAAAGCCGTTTAGTACTCGGGCTGTGGGCAAAACTTGATCCTTTAGGCCGAGTTGTTCTATGACCCTCGATCGAATAATGTTTACCGAGCTACCTGGATCAATTAAAACACATTTAACTTGAGTCTTATTCATAAGTACATATATTACTAGTGCGTCGTTATGGGGTTGCATGATCCCTTCTGTGTCCTCGTCGTTGAAAGACAAGGTTCCTTCTGGTATGTAATCCCAAGTTCGCTTCTCCCTTGTGATCGACACCTTGGTGCATTTTAATACGTGTCCTTGGGGAATATCGACCACTCCAACAATCATGTGAATGACGTGTTGCGGTTCTTCTTGCTCGTTCTGTCTATTGGAATATCTGTTTCCGAAGTGATTCTTGGCTTGATCACTTAATAATTCCCGAAGGTGCTCGTTGTTGAATAACCTGGCTACTTCCTCCCTCAACTGTTTGCAATCTTCTATTCTATGGACATAGGTGCCATGATACTTGCACATTTGGTTTGTTTTCTCTGGCTGGATCGATCTGCAGGGGTCGAGGCCATCTAGTATCCTTGATGTGTCCAATAGCCAATACGATGGCGGATGCATCAATGTTGAATTTATATTCCGACAATTGTGGTGCTTCTTTGGGCCCAGCATTCCTGTCGAAACCATTCTTGCTCATGAGCCCTCAAGAGCTATGGCCTCTATAATTTCTCCTTTCTCATCGAACAGGGTTGCGCCCAGGTCCGTTGCATCTACGATCTCTATTATATGGCTAGTAACGATCCCTGTTCGAATGTGGTTCTCGGTTGATGTCCCTTTTGACTCTGTCGGTGGGCCTGCTAGGATAAATGGACCCGGAAGAAGTCCCCAGCTAGTCGTCTTCGACTCTAATCTTGGATTGGTACCGATTATGCACGTCGGTCCAAGTAAGAGCTGGGTACTCAATAAAGTTATGCTTCAACAGTTGTGAAGCCACAGAGCTCCGTACATTTAGTCCTTGAGTGAAGGATTGAACAACCCAATCATCAGCAGCCGGTGGTAGATACATCTGTTCCATCTGGAACCGAGATACGAACTCTCTGAGCATCTCGTTATATAGGATTTCGAGGTGCCTGGTAGACTAATTATAATATTTTATGTGCTTTAAATATGATGTAAATGAATTGTATGTGTTTAATAAGTGTATGAGTCATATAATAAGTGAGGTGAGGTCCAATGGGAAGCCTAAGGCTAGGCCAAATGGGAGAATTCCATAATAGGCAAAAATTCCAAATGAGTTTCCACTAGTACTCACTTTGAAGGATCATACCTAATTATGTATAAGATATTATGTGATGAATAACCTATCAAATGAAAGTTCTTCGAGTCTAGTTTCCAACGATTAAAACCGTTCGTCATTTGGACATTCCTACGCAAAGTTATGGTCAAATTACCGAAGGCTGGAAAAACGCGATCCTGTGTCGAATCTGCGATCGCAAATCTGGTCGCAGACTGGGCCAGTGTAGCCCAGTTTTGGGCAGCGATTCTGCGATTCACTCTGCGCCCCGCATATGTGTTATGCGATCCATTATGCGATCGCAGACCCTGTTATGGAGGTTTATTTTTCCTATTTTTATAACCCGACCCCATTTTCATAAATAGGTTTAGGGGCTTCATTTGGGGTCATTTTCTACTGATTTTAGAGAGAGGTGAGAGAATATTGAGAGAGAAAGGAGTGTCTTAACTTCATAATCATCCAAATCTTGCTCAAGTCTTCAAGAATCAAGAAAGATAACCATAGATTGTCTTCCATCCGGGTAGGTTCTACTTCCAAAAATTTCATGCAAGAAGTTAAGAGTTCAAATATGTTGTGAGGGTTAGAAATAGGCCATGCATGTGGGACTAAGTTGTAATATGTGTTATTAAAGAACTAATTTGGGTAGTTCATGTTAATAATTGGGTGAAGAAAGAAGAGATTGCCATTTCTAAACCTTGTAGTCTACTTCACATGTTAGGTGTTTGATGAAATTCCTAAGAGAGTTATTCCATGGGTAATCTTCCTAATTATTAATCGATTTCCGCTATCTCCTTATAGATTGTTATTGCTAGAGGTGTTGGTGAATTGTATAAACTTAAGGAAAAGCTCTTTGAGGTATGTATGGCTAATTTTAACCTTTGTAGAGTCACCTTGTTGGTGTCCGAGTATTTGGTATGAGTTTATTGCTCGAGCATATGTGAATTGATTGTTCTAATGTGTTGGGATGTAAGATTCTATTCTCTAATTTCCCTAATTGATTTCCCTACCACCGTGCTATATGAGATTGTGAAAATGGTGATTCCTTGTGCTTACTCTATCATGTGCAAAGCTCGTTAACTATTGAATACCTCGGTATGAAAGGATGTACTACCGAACGAAAGAATTGTTAACGAATCTAATTGTTGTAAGTATCCAAGTGTTGAGGGTTGTGTAGTGAATGATGGGAAAGAAAAGTGAATTGAATTGACTAATCTAAATGGTTATGGAGTACCGTACATGACTCACTGCTTAGTAGAGATTAATATGCCTTTTCTTTCATATGGCAATTCGGTTGTTATGAGTTTACATTCTTGATGATGAAAATCTTTGTGACTGAATTGATTGATTGATGTTGCTATTAAATACATTGTTGAATTGCTACGTGTTAATTACCTGAGTATGTGCAAGTTGGGTGTTCTAAATATGTTGAGGCATGATGCCCTATTCTCTGATTGTCTAGTTGAATTCCATGTGTTATGTTATTCGGAATTGTGAAAGGATAATTTACTTGTGAAAGTTTTACCATGTGTAAGGTTGGCTAGAATACTCTAATTATGCCGGTATGAAGGATTGGTAATAAACCCAAGTATGTGAATATGACTAAGATCTAAGGGTTGTGAAATGATATGATTATACTACACTGAGTGTGGTGATGTCTTATATGACTCGTTGTTTTAGGCAAGATCTGTTGTGACTTGAAACCGTATGGGTGGTTGATTGTATTGAAATTATATCCTTATGATGAAATTCTCTGTGATTGAATTGTGAATTGAAATGATGATTATTGTGATGTGTTGTTTGTGGTTGTGTTTGCAAAATATGATTGTCAGGCGGGGTCGGGTTGCGCGCCGCAACACGAAGTAATAAGGTGTGGGTTGTGGTGATAAGGGTGGCCGAGGTAATAAGGGTGGAAAGTGATCATAATCACTATTGAAATGAAAATATATGAAACTCTTGAATATGTAAATGTTGGAAAGGGAAAAGGAGAGATTGTGAAACTTGTGATTTTGGTTGTTTCTTCCTACGTGCAATGTTTGTGAGTTCTATTACTTTCTCTTATCTGTGTATTGCTTGATTGTACTTGGGATGAAGTTTGTTCATACATACTAGTTGGACTCTTGATGTTGGTTGTTTCTATTTTCTGTGCAATGCTTGTTGGTTCTATTAACCGTCTCTTATCTGTGCATTGTTGATTTGGGATAAAGTTTGTTCATACATACCAGTACAATTCAAATGTACTGACGTCCCTTTTGCCGGGGGTGCTACATTCTTATGATGATTGTAGGTGGTTCCATAGCAGGTAATTAAGCCCACTGACAGTAGTGCCTCCTCTCCATTCCGTCAGCGGCATTGGTGAGCCCCACTTCCTCTCGGGGCCATGTGTGGTTCATGCCACTTTCTTTGAGTTTATTGTGTATTGTAAGGTATAGTCGGGGCCTTGTCACCGGAAAGTATTGGTTAAGTTCCTAGTATTTGTAGAGGCTCCGTAGACACAATGTGGGTAGTGTACATATGTATTTTGGGTAAGTAATGGTACGGTTCAGAATCGTGATCCACGTTGGTAAATGTTGTATGTATTTTGTAAGTATTTGGTATCATATGTTGGTAATGATAAAAAGTAGAAATGAATCCAAGTTGTAAGTTTATGCTTAAGTCTAAATGGCTATTTCACATGAATAATGTATATTGAAATCATGGGGTAACGCGTGGGATAGGAAAGGCAATTCCAGGTCCGCTTGACTGGGGTCCTCCGGTTGAGCGTCGGTCGTGTCCCTCGGTTTTGGGGCGTGACAAACTATGTTTGTGAGTTCTATTACTGTCTCTTATCTGTGTATTGCTTGATTGTACTTGGGATGAAGTTTGTTCATACATACTAGTACTGTGGACTCTTGATGTTGGTTGTTTCAATTTTCTGTGCAATGCTTGTTGGTTCTATTAACCGTCTCTTATCTGTTCATTGTTGATTGTACTTGGGATAAAGTTTGTTCATACATACCAGTACAATTCAAATGTATTGACGTCCCTTTTTCCGGGGGCGCTACATTCTTATGATGATTGTAGGTGGTTCCATAGCAGGTAATTCAGCCCACCAACAGTAGTGCCTCCTCTCAATTCCGTCAGCGGCATTGGTGAGCCCCACTTCCTTTCGGGGCCATGTGTGGTTCATGCCACTTTCTTTGAGTTTATTGTGTATTGTAAGGTATAGCCGGGGCCTTGTCACTAGCAAGTATTGGTTAAGTTCCTAGTATTCGTAGAGGCTCCATAGACACAATGTGGGTAGCGTAGATATGTGTTTTGGGTAAGTAATGGTACGGTTCAGAATCGTGATCCACGTTGGTAAATATTGTATATATTTTGTAAGTATTTGGTATCATATGTTGGTAATGATAAAAAGTAGAAATGATTTCAAGTTGTAAGTTTATGCTTAAGTCTAAATGGCTATTTCACATTAATAATGTATATTGAAATCATGGGGTAACGCGTGGGATAGGAAAGGCAATTCCAGGTCCGCTTGACTAGGGTCCTCCGGTTGAGCGCCGG
This sequence comes from Nicotiana undulata, assembly GCA_005239495.1. Lineage (NCBI taxonomy): Eukaryota > Viridiplantae > Streptophyta > Magnoliopsida > Solanales > Solanaceae > Nicotiana > Nicotiana undulata. The sequence goes on from ML264562.1 coordinate 38,166, forward strand.
TCGTGTCCCTCGGTTTTGGGGCGTGACACCTAGTCTCGACCTTTATGGCTCCAGTGTGTTCTTTAACAAAAGAATCTGCAAGCATGGCAAAATAATCAATAGAGTTGGTTTAAAAATTATGGTACCATATCATCGCTCCCTTTGGCAGGGTCTCCCCGAATTTGTTCAATAATACGGACTCGATATCTTCGTCTTCTAGATCATTCCCCTTATTCTCACATGTGTAAGAAGTGACATGCTCGTTGGGATGAGTTGTTCCATTATACTTGGGAATTTTTGGCGCGCGGAACTTCTTGGGAATCGATTTGGGAGTCGCGCTTGGGGGGAAGGGCTTTTGTACGAACTTATTTGAATCCAAACCCTTCAATATTGGTGGTGCCCCCGAGATTTGATCAACTCTGGAATTATAGGTTTCCACCTTCTTGTAATTTGCTTCAATCTTCTTTTCCCCCGATTTAACTCGCTTTGTTAGCTCTTTGGGCATCTTCATGATTGCGGTATCGGTTCCTAATTCATTTCCATTCGATCTCCTTGACACCAATTCATCCCCGTGAACTACTTCCTAGGATGGCTTATGCTCGATGTGCCTGTTTCTGGTTTTGGAGTTGTATTATTGTAGTTTGTTGAGCCTGCAACATCTCGAATATCACCCAAAGGCTGATTCCGACTTCTTCACCACCGTGTGTGCTATGACCGGCCGATCGAACATCCCTTCGGACGCTACTCTCGGGATCGACGGCCAAATTTGCATTAATGGCAACATGGGAGTTGACGTCGATTGGGTCTGCATCCGAAACTCTATCGAGGTCAACTGGAGGTACTTCATTCCCTAGGGCGGCTATGTTTTCATTTTCGTCATGATGACCGAGGTCATTATCCATATGTACGGGTGCTGCTTGAGAGTTTGACATGTTGATCCTGGAATCAAAGATACTCACAAGAACACGCGTGAAATAGTGTGTGTTATGAAGGTTAGTACCATACATTCACTATTATCCTTAGATCCACAGTGGGCGCCAAACTGTTTACCCTAAAAATGGATAACAATTGAATTTATACGTGATTTTACTTGGAACAAACTGAGAAATGTGTAAATTGATATTGAAATTGACTGTAAAAAGAAATAAAAGCAAACCAAGGGAATCGTATAGCTTTGTCCCTCGAGTTAGGTCGCCCTCAAACCAAGTGAAGATTCTACTGAAATATGAACAGAATAACAGAATATTGAAAGCTAAAAGTGCTGCGTATTGCTTTGTATTGCGTAAAATGTCATGTCTTTTGCAAATGATCAGACCCTCTTTATTTAGTAGGGGAGTCCTACTTTAGTTACAACTCTAAATACAACAAGAAATCTCATGATTGGATAATTAACTGGCCTTATCCTTATACGTGTCGAGATTTCCGCCGTGATCCTTGCTCGATTACGGATATTTCGGCTTTTCGTTACTTGACTAGATTAACTTCCATCAGTCTTGCTCGATCTCTATTTTGCCAAGTCTCGATCTTGGCCGATCTCGACCTTGATCGGTCTCTAGTTTACGAGCTCCGCTATCTAACTTCGCACCATGGCTCGATATAACACGAGGTCGAACCTTGACCTATCAAGTTCCAATCTCGATTAGTCATACGAAGAGTAGGTCTGTTTAGACCGTATACACTACGGGGTCATTTGGTAGCCGGTTAGGGGGAAAGGTATTCATGTATTAGGGGTAACATAACTTATACCATGTTTGGTAGTCTTTAGTTATTTTGTACAAAATTCAGCATAACTATTTTTTTATTGTAAAAGCACTTATATTATATTATATGCCGATAATGTTTAGGTTACATCGCATCCAAAAGTTCCATCTCCTGACGGATGGTCACATGTAGTACATTGATTACCTAAGGATCTTAGGCTATTACAAACCAAAATACATATTGTTTTTTTACTAAGATAATTCCCACATTTTTCCTTACTCAGTTGCAAGGATACAAAAGAAGGTGGGAATACAAGGACTTTTGCCCTATCTCGATCATACTGGTTGAAGCATTTTGTGGTGGCATCTTTTGCTAGAATGTGTGCCACTTTGTTTCCTTCTCGAAAGCTATGCCGGAGGAGGGGGTCCTTCAGTTGGTGCATGAATGACCTGCAAGATGAGACTGTGTTAGCACAAACTGCATGGTCATGTGTTATAGCGTTTATGGCTTCCATGGAGTCAGTTTCTATTTCCAGTGGCAGGAGGTCGTATTCTTTGGCAATCAGTAGCCCTTCCTTGATGGCTTGGAGTTCTGCATGGAGTGAGGAGATGGCGTTGGTATGTTTTTGGAACCTAATCACCCAGTTGTCGTCATGATTCCTGATCACACCCTCTAATCCTGCCTTGTTGGTTGAAGATTTAAAAGCCCCGTATGTGTTGAGCTTGTAATGATTTTGTTGAGGAGCGTGCCATTTAATATTAATGGTCGTAGTTGTAGACATCGGATTGTTGGGAATGGTTGCCCATCTGAATTCCATGGCATATTTAATAATATTTTTACGATTATGATAAATATTGGTATTGTTAATATTGTTCTTGTTCCTCACAATCCAGATACCCCATAGGCAAAAAGGAAGTAGAATACCGCATGTGTTTAATATTTATGTAGGGATCACTATCTCGAAGGTAGTGTAGCCAGTTGTTTTTATCAATTTTATTTGTATCAATGTTTAGGGACTGCCATAGTGATTTGGCAGCGGGGCATTCCACAAAGATGTGAGTGATTGTTTCTGAGTCCAGACGACAAACTGGGCACGTAGGATCAATGTTCATGCCTATACCATGTAAATAGTTTTTGGATGTTAACTTTTTGTTAGCACATTGCCAAATGAGGAATCTTAGCTTATTAAGGCATTGTATCTTCCAAACCCATGAGAAGTCCTTATAAGGTTCATGATGTTCCGTTAATAGTTCGTAGCAACTTTTGGTTGAAAAAATCCCACTGGTGTTGAGGCACCACAGGGGTTTGTCCATGATTCCTTTATGTAGGGGCTGAGGGATAGTGTATATATTATCCATAATCGTGGATGGAATCTCAAAAAAAAAATGTTGGAAAAGTCCCAGTTAGTGTTTTTGATAACTTGTTTAGTTTTTAATTCGTGTTCATTTCTATTAAGAGGGCCCTGCATGGATTCTCTAAGAGTTGATGTGTGAGGGGTCCATATTGTTCCATAAACTCATGTTAGATTGAGCGCTGGGGATCCAACGAATACCTTGTGCACATAAGGTCCAACCCCTTAGAATATTTTTCCATATAAAAGAGGTGTTTGATAGTTTTTTGGAACCATATTTATTGATAAGAATGTTTTCCCAAGGGGTTGTAGTGTTTGTTAGGATCCTCCAAGTAAGATTTGAGAGGAGGGTATTATTTTATAACTTGCTTTGACAATGCCCAGGCCTCCTGAAATTTTTGGGGTGGTAATAGTGTCCCATTTGATGAGGTGTAATTTTCTTTTTTTCCATAGTGGTGCCCCAAATGAAATTTCTTTGATTTTGATCTATTTGTTTGTTTATTTTGGTAGGTAGAGTGGTATATTGCATTGAATGATTTGGGATAGTATTTAGAGTGGCTTTTGCTAGAGTAGCTCTTCCCGCAATACTTAAGAATTATGTTTGCCAATTGGAAAGCTTTTTACGCATGTTGTCTATGACAAGTTGAAAATCAGAAGGTTTGGGGTTTCTATCTAGAATTGGGAAACCTAGATATTTACCAAAGTGTCCTGGATTTTGATATTGAAGCCATTTGCTATGCGTTTGGCTGTATCATGTTGGCAGTTGTTGGAGAAGATTATTTTTTATTTTTGTAAGTTAATGGACTGGCCTGAGAGGTCACAAAATAAGTTAAGGTATCTTTCAATGGTCGTGTAGTTTTTGTCATTAGCCCGTGCCATTAAGGTCAGGTCATCTGCGAAGAATAGATGAGAAATTCCCATATCTTTGTTACTTAAATGGATCGGATCCCATAAGCATAAGTCAACTTGGTGGAGGATCAATTTCGACAAAGTTTTTATACACAAAATGAAGATGTATGGTGAGAGGGTACAACCTTGCCTAATACCCCTTGATGGTTGGAAGAATTGAGTGGTTGACCCATTGACTAGTACAACAATCTTGGTTGCGCTTATGCAATTCATGATCAAACGAGTTATGTTCGGTGGGAAATGAAAAAGATTGAGAGTCCGATAAATGAAGGACCATTCGAGCTTGTCAAAAGCCTTTTCTAGGTCTAGCTTAAGCAACATGTTAGCTTTTTTGCTCTTACTTTTTTTGATGTGGTTGTAAAATTCAGCATAACTAATACCATGTTTGGTTGGCATTTTACAATTCTACATAAATAATACATGTATAAGTTATGCGTCAATATCAATGTATTATTTATGCGGGGGAGAAGATGGAATAACTAATATATGTATTAGTAATATATGAATAAAATACTGAAATAACAAATTTACCCCTATAAATTTACCACAAATCATTATCATTTTCTCCAGCAAACTTTTCACTGCCGTTTTCTCCAGCAAATAACAATCTTGTGCGATGATGTTTCTGAATTACTGAATACAATGTATAATAATATAGCAAAAAATTCAACCGAAACCCAGGACAGAATTATATACACTGCAATTAGCGTGGCCTTTTTTTTTTAATTTCACGTCCATTACTCAAGGACTAATATATGCATAACTAATCCCCGCATTATTTATTCCTGCATAACTAATACATGTATAACTAATATCTGTATAACTAATACACATATAACTAATATATGCATAACTCTAACCGGCAACCAAACGACCCCTATGAGTAAACAATCATTTTCGTATAATTCGTCCAATTCAAAAATAGCTATAATGTCCTGAAGTTCTTTGTAATGTAAAATTTGTTTAAAACTCTTTAGGTGGTTTCCTAATGTTCCTCACCATCTTATCACCAAATGATAACTTTGAAGTTTGAGTTGTGTGAACCATAAGTGAAAAATAAAATAATGTTTATCTTTTCTGATGTGGGTCAGAGACAAAATAATTAGTCAATTGAAGAATTTTTATGTGGTTGTAATCTTCTAATCAAAATTAATTTATACTATCACATAAGTCATCCTGAAATTTGTTTTTTCAATTTGACAAAATCTATTGTTTTCCAGAGCTGATATTTTACTAGTGCACGATTCTTACCGACAGCTAAGATTTCTTTTAGATATTGAAGATTAGACAACCTTCTTTATTCACGCCAAATTGTTCTGCTAGTAAGCTTTAGTCCAAAAATGTCACTGCGGCCAGGTAAGTCTTAAAACGTACTATTTGAGTCCCAATATTTTCCTGAATTTATGATAACAACCTAAACAACCGAATCGAAAAATACAAGTTGCAGTTCAACGTAGCTAGAGCAATAAATACCTTTGGTAGAATTTTTATTAGGGTGTCCCCATATGATAATAAACTTGGAAGTTCATTGTGAATTGACTTTTAAAAAATCCAATGGAGGACAAAACTACAAAAGTTCTTTCGAAATGGACCATACAACTTCCTTGATAATATTGTGAGATAACTGTTGATTTTGTTCTTTGTCGTTTCCAGTGTCAGCCACAAAACTATGGGAAAGACAAATTAATAAAATAGTACTATGTGTCCCATATTGTACGACTATTTCTTATAATATAGAGCGTCGAACATTTTTCATTTAAATATAATTTTTAAAAATAGATTAAATTGTAAAAGGTTGTGATTTATACCAAATTTTCATAACTTTTATCATTAACGAACATTAAGAAGTAAATGTCTGAACTAGCACCAATCTATATATCTATCTATATCTATCAATATCTATCTATCTATACTATATTAAAAGTACGAAGGTCCTATCGAAATGTCGTTCGCCTTTTATATCCTTTAAAACTTGATTTCACATTAGACAAAATAGTAATTTAATTATTTCTAATATTTAGAAATAGATATTTAATAATTTCTCATATTACTAACTTCTTTCTCTTCTTCTAGGTTTAGGAGACCTTCTTTCTCATAATTTGAAACCTAACAAACTTTAAATTTACTGTCACGGCATCAAATCCTAACAGGTCGTGATGACACCTATCGTGGAACTAGGCTAGCCAACCATCACATAACTACACATTTGTTTAATATAATTTTTCAATATCATCAAATACCAGTATAACAAGTATCGAAATTTTCTAAGTCTTTAAGCAAATATAACATAATTTACTGTCTAACAAATTCCCCAGGACAGGAGTCAACCGCTCACGAGCATCTAAGAAAATAAACTAACTCTGCTAATGTCATAAACAATGTCTAGGAATCAAATACTAAGTACTATATGAAGAAGGGAAGTGGAGAAGCTGCGGACGCTGGAAAGCTACCTCGAAATCCCGAAAGGCTAACGATGCACGAACTCTGATAGCTACTGCTCAGAACCAGTACCTGGATCTGCACACAGAGGTGAAGGGAGTAATGGTGAGTATGCCAACTCAGTAGTAATGAAAATAAATCACAATCTGAAGAATAAGAAACACACAGCAACAAATACACCAGTTCACAAATAGTAAAACACAGAGGCTGAGTGAAGTATATATTCAATACATGAGTGTGAAAATCATTTTCTAATAAAATCCTTTGAACAAGTATATTTTCAAATGTTTCTCAGTAAAACTCCCAAAATATCAGTATAGAAGACTGAAGTGAATCATACTCAAACTCAGTAAAAATATCATCATAATTCCGCCCCTTGGGCCATATAATCACTCATATTTCATCACTCAGCACCTCACCATCGCTCAATAATAGTCACTCAACACCTCACAGTCACTTATGTCTCCCAATAACTCGTCACTCGGCACTCGCACTCAGTAGGTACCTGCGCTCACTAGGGGTGTACAGACTCCGGAGGGGCTCCTACAACCCATGCGCTATAAATAAGCCAAATCATAGCATAAATCATCTCTTAGGCACTCGACCTCTCTCATATCATAACATTCTCACAATATTGGCCCTCGGACTCACTCAGTCAGACACTCTCAACATGCCACTCAGGCAAATAAACAAGGTTCTCAACCCAAAACAGTATTTTGTTTCAAGAAATAGTAATATCATTAAATGGGAGTGTCAACAATTTCACAAGAAGGACTGAGTGTAAAATCATAGTTTCAAAGTGAGGAGTATCGGTAAAATAGCCCCCAAGGGCTTAAAACAGATCGGCGCTAGGCCCCAAACATGGCTTACAGTCCTAATATATCAAAACATATCAAAACATATCAATACTATTAAACATAGGCTTTAGAAGTAGTTTTGCAACTCAATAGTTGCTTTAAAATGATCAAATTTCCGAATTTCCAATCCGTGCACGCCCCACACTCGTCATCCAGTGTTTGTGTCATTCTAAAACCTTGAAAGGATGCAAAGTCCGGGGTTTCATACCCTCAGGACAGGATTTAAAGACATTACTTACCTCAAACTAGCCCGAAATGCTACTCCGCAATGCGTTTGCCCCTCGAATCAACTTCCCAGTGTTCCAAGTCTATCAATTTCAGATTCAGTACATCAAAATATACTAAGGGAATGAAACCCAATCGAAAAATATCAACTTTATGCACAAAATCCGAAATTAGTCAAAACCCGACCCTCGGACCCACGTCCCGGAACTCTACAAACATTATACCAAAACAATCATAATCATCTCACGAGTCCGTACATATAAAGAACTCTGAAATCGGAGTCCGTTTGACCCCTCAAATCGCCCCTAAAAGGTCTCTTAAACTCAAGCCCTAGTTTCACCTTTTTCTACTGATTTTCCCCAATTAAACACTTCAAAAACATGTAATCTTGTCGGATTATTCGATGATAATTTAATATCATGGAGTAGAAATTATCACAAGTGACTTACCTCAAGATTTCTCATGATTTCTTGCTCAAAAATCGCCCCAAGCCGTGTTCTTTCACCCAAAAAACGCTAAAATGGGCTAAAAACTGAACAACATTAAAAAGACCAAATTCTGGTCGCTAAAAGCAAAATCCAGTCGCTAAAAGTACCAAATCTGGTCGCTAAAGGTGCGCACCAGATCCTGTTGCAGTAGCAATGTTTATTTTCACTAAAAAAGCTCTAACTCCACCATACGAACTCGAAATTCGATGATTCTTGTTCCTATGAGTCATAAATAATAATATGAACATAGTCCTTCAATCGAAACTCAATTCAGAGCTCATTTGCTCAGTGCAATACTCATTTCGCTCGTTAACCAATTAACTCACATTTCACAAACCCAATCGGGACTTGATGAAATTAGACCAAACTTTCCAGATCACTCCTATAATTCATTATCAAAATTCCGGAAGTCTCTAAATCAAATTTCGATCTCTACAACTAAAAATGGACCTTTGGATCATTACATGCATATACTCAAAACGCCAAAATCTTCCAAAACTTATCCGAGCCTCATGGGACCCCAACCAAGTATATTAACAAGTCCCATAATATGATACAAACAACGCAAAAATACTAAATTCACCTCGGATTCAAGCCTATGAACTTTGAAACTTCTAAATTCCACCAAAGATGCTGAAACCAACCAAAACACATCCGAATGACCTGAAATTTTGCAGACATATCCAAAATGACATTACGGACGTGTTCCAACTGTCGAAATTCCATTCCGACCCTGATAGCCTATTTTCCACTACCGACCGAAAATCGCCAAAAACTAACTTTCGCCAATTCAATCCTAATTCTACACCGGACATCACAAAAATATTCCAAACACACTCCTAAGTTCAAAATCAGCTAACGAAGCTATCCGAGCTATATAATCCGCATTCCGAGGTCGTTTACCAATAAGTCAACTCTTAGTTGACTTTTTCAACCATAAAGCTATTTTTAGAGACTAAGTGTCTCAATTCCTACTACAACCATTCCGAACCCGGGCCAACCAACTCCAACTCATCCTAAACAGTATAACCAGTGCATGATAATGCAATAACAGTAATAAAGATGCAGATTCTACGGAACGACCGTGTGATGACCCAAGGGGTCATTTTATAAAATTAGACTTTGTTCCATGCTTAGTAGTCATAAAAAGACTAAAATTAAATACCTCGATTTGCGTGTGCAGTTTGGGCATGAAACCGAAAAGCTTTTATGTGAAAATATGAGAAATAGTGAATTTTTTTAGAATTTAAATTTGATAAAAGTTGACTTTGGTCAACATTTTGAGTAAACGGACCCGGATCCGTATTCGGACGATCTCGGGAGGTCCGCAGTAAAATATGGGACTCGGGCGTGTGCCCGAAAATGAATTTCGAGGTCCCAAGCCTTAGAAATCAATTTTTGAAAGAAATTATTTTACTGAAATATTTATGAATTAAAGAAAAGAAATAATGCTAAAAGTCATTGGTATCGGGTCTGTATTTTGGTTCCGGAGCCTGGTACAACTGTGTTATGATATTTAAAGGTTAACTGTGAAATTTTGTGAAAAACGGAGTTCGTTTGACGTGATTCGGACATCCGGTTGAGAAATTATGAACTTTAAGAGTTTTTGTCGAAAATGATGAGTTTTGAGGTTCAATTCATATATTTACATGTTATTTTCATAATTTTATCGCACGAGCAAGTACGTATGATATTTTTAGACTTGCGTGCATGATTTGTTTAGAGCCCCGAGGGCTCGGGTGAGTTTCGGATAGGCCACGAGGTGTTTTTCACTTAGAGAAGTTGCTGGTTTTTCTGGTTTGTTGGTGCCCAGATTTTTGTTCTATGCGATCGCATAAGTATGTCTGCGATCGCATAGTATAGTCCCAAAGGGGTCCCCAGATTATGTTATGCGAACGCAGCACCAGGGACGCGACCGCAATGCTCACCCATGCTAAGCTATGCGATCGCACCCCCAGCTCTGCGATCGCGAAGGGTTAAACGGGCCTGGGGGAAAGGGAGGTCAGTGCTCTATGCGATCGCACCCTCCATCTCGCGATCGCGGTTCACCATCTCCCATACGCTATGGGATCGCGGCCCAGGCATTGCGATCGCACAAGTCTTCCGCCCAGCTATTATAAATACTTTTAGAAACCGGGCAGAACCCTTTCTTCTCTAATTTTTCGAGGTTCCAGCCCTAAAAATGAGTTTTCTTCAACAATCTTCATCCCCAATTCATAGGTAATCAATTCCAAACCTTGTTTCTTCAATTCCTTACTATTTTGCATCACTTTTAAAGCAAAAACAATGAATTTTCATGGTAAAAATCTAGGATTTGGGTAGAATTAGGGAATTTTATAAAAATTGAATTTTTATATCACATTAAGGTCGGCTTTCAAAACTAATAGGTAAACGTAATTTGGTCCGAACCCCAAGTTTAGACCAAGCGGGCCAGGGATCGGGTTTTCACTTTTTTTTAGAAAACTTAGGAAAAAATTATATTTTTTAATAAAGTTAGTTCCTTTAGCATTAGTTAATAATATTAAGTTAATTTTGATTAGATTCGAGCAAGTTAGAAGTGAATTCAAAAGGAAAAGCAATAATTGAGCAGTGACTGACTTGCGGAATTGAGGTAAGTGTTTGGTCTAACTTTGGCTTGAGGGAATATGACTCCCCATTTGTTTGCTATGTGAAATGCAAGGGCGTGTTGTATAGATGTGGTGACGAGTACCTATGCACCACCCAAATTGTTTGTTAAACATGATCCCCTTTCCCTATCCCCCCACTTATTTGATCATTGTCTTAATTGTTATATGTGCATTATTGTTTCTATGACTATTTGGCCTTGTTGATTTGTTGTTAGATATTGTTGTGACTATTTGGAAAGAGTATTGGTTGTTTGAGCTGGTTTTCTTATGATATAAAAATGGCTGAGAGGTTTGGCATTGTTTTTACGAAATAAATATTTATATCTGATATTCTTGTTGGTTTCATGGTTGAGAGGATATCGATGAAGTTATGAGAAAAATGTAGTTTATTATTTGTAATTGTGGAGACAAAAATATTATGAAAGGCTTGGCTTAAATTGCGAAACTTATAAATAAATTGATATGATATGTCTGGTGGGAGTGGGTTGCACGCCGAAACAAGGAGTGATGAGGGTGGACAGGTGGGATTGGGTTGCACGCCGCAATAAGAGTAATAAGGGTGATATTTTAGGGAGGAGCAATAAGGGAAGACAGGTGGGAGCGGGTTGCAC
>ML264564.1:0-22062 GCA_005239495.1 Nicotiana undulata
TGGCGTAATTATAACATGTACAAAAGCATAAACGAGTGCACGTTCTCGTGACTTATTTTTTTTTTCCAAGATAAATTCATACTTATCAAAAGCGGTTAAATTTCAAAGAGTTTAAATATGCAATAGGCTAAAACACGTAAATAATCAGATAATTTAGGCTAAATAATAATAGTTAAAGCGACCGTGCTAGAACCACGGAACTCGGGAATGCCTAACACCTTCTCCCGGGTTAACAGAATTCCTTACCCCGATTTCTGGTCGCAGACAAATCAAAACAGAGTCAAATCTTCCTCGGTTTGGGATTTTCAAAACACACGGTGTCCCGGAGCATCGTCAAAAATCCGGGTGGCGACTCTGAATAAAAATAAATCCCAAAATCGATAATGTCACTTAAATTGGAAAAACTCCTTTATTACCTCTCATTAATCCGAGGGGTAGTGAAAAGGAGGTGTGACAGTGATGTTTTAAAAATGACACACAATGTAAATTTAAAAACTATTCTAAGATATCCTTATCTTATAATCTATGTATTTGAGTTTAATTTTTTTTTTTGAAATTGATGAGGTCAACTTCCAAAATTTTTATACTCAACATAGATGAAATAAAAGAAAAAATTTGTTGTCATCTCTTATTTATTATTTTTACATTTTTCATACATTTTTTCTATATTTATTTCTTTTATCTTATTTTTATGCCCTTTCTTTTTGTTTTTTACAAAAAAAAAAAATCTTTTTAGCTATAAAAGGATGAGTTTTAATAGAAATTGTCTACATAAAAACTTTAGTTATATTTTTAGTCTTTGGTTAAAATTCTTTCATATTTTTCTTTTAGATTTATCTAATCAACCTAAATAGGTGCTCACCCAATCACTTAAACTAAAAATTGAAGGATGTGTAATTTATATATAATTCATATATAATATGTGTATAATCATGTGATGTCGGTATATCATCTATGTATATTACTTATAAAAAGCAAATAATAAATATGGCTGGATATTTATGTAAATATTTCATAAGATTTCGATTTTTATTTTATCTATGATATGACTTCTATTATAAAAATTTTAAAACTCTCTACTAAATTCAAAAATATCATATCTTTTTATTTTTTAAATAACATTATATTTTTAAAAAATAATCCCATTTCGAATAATTTGCTTACATTTTAAAAAATATATATTTCACGTCATACCATTTTTTTTAAAATATACTTTTTGTTACACTTGAAATTTTTTATAGAAACTGTCAATTAGAAACCAATATCCCTCTTGTTGAATTCGATAAAAATTCCTTTGACATAATCTAATGATTCAAAACAACTATTCTTCAACGAAAAAAATATTACACCCTTGCAATATTAGCTTGACTGTGATTACGTGAAGATGTTTCAGCTTATACCCTTCAATTCCTAGAAGGTGCTAATTGAAATTAATGATAACACTTGTATTGCCAAAGTTTTGTTATTTGTTTGATGTCCATTTATACAAATTGACTCTTCAAACAAACTTTCTTCAAAGAGAAAACCCTATTTTTTTTAAATATTGATAGATTTTTGTGATGTTTCTTTGTTCAGCATGTAGACTTACTTCATTATATATGTAAGTGAGCTTTTATTCAATTTTTAAACTCATTTATGTTATCTGGATAAACATAGATGTGTACCTTACATATTACATTTATTTTAAAAGAAATTTGCTTGATTCAAATCCAGCTATAGGGTTTTAAAGAACTATAATTATCGGGTTTTAAATGTATAAGAGTTTTACAATTATATGAAGTAATTTTTTCTTCTTTTTTGCCAGTAGTATTTAAATAATTAGAAAACATATAAAAAGTTCCTAACATGATTGCATGTGATCATTAACCGAATTAAGTATGATAACATGATAAAAAGTTCCTAACATGATAGTGTATCATGTTATTCATTATAAAAATGATAATTTTGTATCAAATTTATTTATGTTCAGGATTATGGTTTGCGATAATATAATGAATGTTATTAATAATGGTACGGTTGGGTATTTGTGATAGTTTTTAGAACTTGTGGGTATAAGCCACGTTTCATGTTTTTTCAAAATAAATTTGAGAAATATGTTTTGAAAATTGATGTCCAAACACATTTTCATCTTCAAACTAAACTTCACCCCAATCAGATTTTTCAAAACAAATTTAGGAATCTATGGTCAAACGCTAGCCAAATATTCTTGATCAAGAAACAAAACGTATAAAACAAAAATAAAAAGGAAAACTCAATAGCACGAAGCATTTGCTTCTTTTAGTAGAGTATTAGCAAGCCAGAAAAAAAATGAAGATTTCACAAACCTAAATAATATGAGATATCACTCAATCAACAAATTTGGCCCTTTCAAAATTAAGAAAATTATAGTACTATCTGATTCTAATATAACAATATTTTTTTGTGCCAGAAAAAGTGATTCAAATTATGGCCAATTGCAATTCATTGTGTCGCGACAACCAACGAATAATAAAATAAAAAAAGAGAGTGAAAACTGTTGTAAGAAAATTAAAGACTTGTCCATGACAAGCATGAATTCGAATATCAAATCAATTCGAAAACTGCTATAAATAACTCCTTTTGGTCCAAAAAATGAGTTTGCTAAATCTCTTGGTTATATTGTCGCAGAACCAGAAGTTATCAGTTTACAAACACGCAATTTTCACTTCCTTATTTCTAATTGTCTTAATTCTCCCAAAATATATCAATCACATGTTATATTCATTTATTAGGAATTAGTGAATGCAGTCGTGGTGTTATCAATAATTTACTAATCACCATTTTTAAATCCCTATACTTCTCTTCCTTTTCTCTTTTAAGAAAAACAAACTTTAGTAGTAATATGGAGATTTGTGTGTTTTTGTATCTAATTTATACATAGTGAAAACAAATTTCATATAACTAATTATATATTATACAATTTATCTATATTTTCATACATTATTTCTATCCAGTTAAATACAACTACAATATCATACCATTTAAATACACTTTTATACAATATGTCTTTTGTATATTTTGTATCTGATTTATACATAGTAAAAATAAATTTCATACAACTAATTATATATTATACAACTGATCTACAACTTTTATACGTTATTTCTACCAAGTTATATACAACTACAATATCATACAACTTAAATATAATTTTTATACAATATTGTTCAACTTTCATACAATATTTAAATTTAAAAAAATATATAAACAACAGAATATTATTTTTCTACAATTTTACTACAATTTCGTAAGTATAATGTATGTCATGTCTTCTTCTTCTTCTTCAATCTGAAATTCAACCAAAATTAAGTCTAATCTTTACCAAAACACCCTCAAAATTAAGATATAAACTCCAAACAACATTTTCAATTATTTGTAACAATACCCAATCCAAACAAATAATGGTTTTTGAAAATCCAAATTCGAATTTAAAGCTTCAAAACCTTTTAATGGCTGTCAATGGTGGAATTGCTGCTCTCTTACTGGAATTAGGGCTTATGATCTTCGAAGTGTTTTCTTCTTCATTGAAAGTTAAGCAAGTAACATGCGTTAATGGAGGTGTGGTAGAGTATTTAGAGCTTGAATCTATAACAATGGAGAGAAATTTTTAAAGAAGAATGAAAAAATGTAGAGGAATTTTTGAAGAAGAGTGAAAACAAGCGTTAATGGAGGAAGATACTGAAGATCTGTGTGTGTGGGGGGGGGGGGGGGGGGGGGGGGGGGGGGGGAGGGGTTGGTGGTGGAGAGAGAAACGTGGGGGGAGTGGGATATAAGCGTTAGAGTGATTTTAGGATTCAATCATTATCATTAAATGTCTAAAAATGTATATAATTAGTAATTTTGTATATATTATGTAATTAGATTAAAACTTGAGTAGAGAGGGTAATAAAGTTTGAAATAGCATATAGGAATGTAAAAATTTCTTTTATGTTTGGCAAAATACATAGTTTACTACTCAACCTTTGGCCCAAATCCCCCTTACACATTGTTTGTGGACGATAATAACATTACACACACAACATTTCTAAAGTGTATCTAGTACACACCTCCTTTGACTAGATCAAGTAAAAAATACATCCGTGTATGTCACGCGTTTGACTTTACTTATAAACCTGGTCCTCTTAATTTTAACCCATTATTTATAATAACTAACCCGACCCTTCCCGACCCATAAGTTAAAAAGGGTTAAAACCAATATTACCGAAATCAATTCTCATTATTCGATACATCTAGAAGGAGCTACGGTGAAGGCGATTCCGGCGACCATCTCAAGCAACGATTTCATCTTATATTTCTGGTGAATTTATGCGGTTAAGAGGTTAGTAATTTTCTTCTCCTTGTATTACCTGTTTATTTTAGTAGTGGGTGGGTTGGACCTAGTTTTTTTTTTAAAATTTCTTCTATTTTGCTTAGGGTTTTCAGACTTTTTAAAAGGGAAATCTTTTGTCATTGTCGATATTACTGTGAAGTTGTCGTGTTGTTGCCTTTACAGATAGTTTTTTCATAAAAAGATTTATCTTGTGTTTGCAAACCGTGTGTAAAGTTAGGGTTTAACTGATTATTGTAATAGCATTGCTTTCAATAATGTGATATGCTCTTGTCTTTGTCTCCACTTTTATATTTCATATGTAGTTCTTTACTTTCAGTTGTTGCATGTGGCAATTCATTTATTTATCCCCTTATTTGTTTGCAGAAAGTGTCTTTTAAATTGATTACCCTCAGGTGGTACCATGATGGGGTATTAGTTCCTGGTAACTTTGCTCGTTATGTGGATGGTAGTCAAACATTAACTTTAGATGTAGATGTGGATTTACTGTCTTTTATTGAACTGATGAACTACACTAGGTTTTATGAATTTAAAAATGTGGCTGAGCTGTATATTTGTCCAATGGATAGGACATATAAATTGGTAAATATTCACACAAACACTCCATGACTGTATCACCACAACTTCTTCACCACAATAACAAATTTTTTTCAGATTATGCATTTTCCTTAACCCTAAAATTGAGCCATAGAAATTGAACCCTTATGTCGAAAGGAGAAGGAAGAAATAGAAGAAGATTGTAATATTGGCTTCGAGCTTCAAGAAGAAGAAATTTTGGCTTCAAGAAGAAGAAATTTTCTTCAATTTCGAGCTTTCAAGGAGGAAGAAGAAGATGAAAATCGGGTCCAATTAGAGAAAGAAATGGGTTAAGGCCCTTTTATTCTTTTAATAAGGGTCGTTAGGATTTGTTTGTGACCGTTGATTAAAGACAGAAATTGTCTACACATACTGTCCACGCGCTTGGTCCATTTTTGTATTACACACGCTTAGACCTGGTCAAAGGAGGTGTGTACTTGACACACTTTTGAAAGGTTGTGTGTATAATGTTATTATCGTCCACAGAAAATGTGTAAGGGGGATTTGGGCCATAGGTCGTTGACAACTTATGTAATTTGCCTTTATGTTTTGACGTGTGGGCTAGCCGTTACAATAAACTGACGATGTTAAAATAAAAGTAGACGTTTACCAAAATTGATAAGTGTTTGAATAGTTAAAGGACTAAAAACGATAAGTGTATATTTAAGGGACTTATCATTAAACCTACTCTTAGAGACAAGGGAGTATTTTGGTCATTTTCTTCAAAGTCTAGAGAAGAAGTCCCCACCCTTCTTTTTCTCTACTAGTCTCGGGCGTGTATTTTTATCAACGAGAATAATTTAAAAAAAAAAATACATGTATAACATATTTAAAAATGCGTTTGAGTTATAGAATGAAATTTTTAAAAATTTTTTTAAATTCTTTTAAAACGACAAATGTAGATTCTATTTAATTTTCTAATAAGAAGAAGAATTCTATCCTCGCATAAGTCTTCAGATAGCTTACGCTTCGAGATTCCATTACTTCTAGCATATTTGGATCAGTCTCATGATGACGAGATTTTACATGGGATATCAAGTTTTTTGAACTTTATTTTAGCTTTCTCCACACATCACAAGGGTTGAAGAACAACTCAAAAATAAAGAGTTTAGGAGTTTAAATCAATTAAAAATTTAAATTAATAAAATTGCCCATTGAAGTAATTACCTCACTTTGTGCTATATAAAACTTGAAACAAAAAGTTTCATCCTCGTCCAAATTAAAGTAGAACGAAAAAAATCAGTTCAACTTTCTAGAATAAAATAAGGCAATAAAAATGTATTTCACAAATAAAACTGAAGCAATTCAATACTCTTTTTTAAGAAACATATGCAAAAAATCAAGAATTGAAGTATTGACATTATTTACTTCTCATATTATCTTGATTTTCAAGAAAGCAAAATATGATAAGCAAAAGACCAAGGAAATTTAATCGCATACATTATCATAACAAGAATATTATTTTCAAGAATCCAACTTTAACCATCGAGTTATAATCCAAGGAATGATCATTATGCATACTATAATAATAAGTGAATAACTAAAAAACAAACCAAAAATAAAGATACAAAGAATAATACTCACTGAAAAAATCACATACGAGAGTCCGCACGTAACTAAAAATTATGCTTATGTCCCGGTAATTTTAGGACTCTACCATGTATTACTTGTGTTAGTTGTACTCAACTTGTTAGTTATATTTGATATTGGTGGATAAAGGATTTTGTAAAGACAAGGCTTCATAACTTTGAGTTTTGCGGGTTACCTGACCGTTAGTAGATATTGTGCCTCCTTGAGTATTATTTTTGTAGTAGCCGTTAATCGGAGTTCGTACATTATTATCTCTTCCCCTGGATTGTGCCGAACGCTTTGACAGTATAATAGATGCATATATGGTTCGTATCGATCGACCATCGGCAGTATACACACTATTCTGGATCGGACCGTACAACCGCTGCATAACTCGTGCGTGATATTTTCCGAATTCCGACTATACTTGATATTTCTTCCATGACTTGAGAAATTACAATTACTTGATGGATCTTATTTGTTGAAATTATAATGCGTTGGTTGGAAGTTTTTTTTACTTAATATTTATTTAATAACCACTTGCTTATGGTTCATTATTTCGTTATAACGGATGCATTGCAGGCGTATTTATAATTTCTGCTCTTTATTTATTGACTCGTAGTAAGTGTCGGTGTCGATCTCTCATCACTACTTCTTTGAGGTTAGACTAGATACTTACTCGGTGCATGTCGTTTATGTACTCACGCTACACTTCTGCACTAATTGTGCAAGATTTGGGGCAGGTGCATCCGGCGGCCATTCAGGCGCGTACCTCCGCTACCCGGAGACTTAGTGGTAAGCTGCTCTCTATGCCCATTCTGCAACGCTTGGAGTCTCTCCTCGTCGTCTTTATTTTGCTGTCTATCTCACTCTAGACAGTAGTATGAGAGGTTTTGTATATTCTACTAGTTTGCTCATGCACTTGTGACACCAGATTTTGGGAGATTCTAGTTGATATTATGATTTTGATTATTAAATTCACTATTTCACTCCTTCGTTATTTTATGCTTTACATTATTACAATCACTCACTAATCGTTCTGTTATTAAATAATCAATTACCTTTAAAATTAAGAATTACATAGATAGTTCGACGTTGACTTGTCTAGTGGAGACGTTGGGTGTCGTCACGTCGTATAATGGGAATTGGATCGTGACAATGGGAGTAGAAAGTTATAGTAAGAAAAAATATAGACCATCCTATATTCTCATTTGTTGGTGAGCAGGCAATGAATGTTCACCCCTTTTCCCCTTTGGTTCAAAACGGCAGTTAGCATGCAACTACTCATCTCCAGTCCACTGCCAAAAAGATCTTTGTATTTTGCATAAGCGAGAAAATGATCAAAATAGTCCTTAATGTATTGGAGTTGGACTGTTTTGGTCCTTGATATATGCACCTTAATGGAAATGGTCCTCAATGTATGCAAAAAAGAGGATGTTTTTCGTCTCATGCCCTCAAAGTAACGGTACAAAAGTTAAACTTAAGGGTGTAGATACATTTGTTATCGGTTCTTCGAGACCCCTAATACCTCTCTTGCCGCCTCTCTTATACAGTTCACCATCGTCGTCCACATAACGCTAGCGTCCTCACCACTCTTCCAGGCTCCTATGGTCGTTAACCGCCTCTCCAACATTAGCGCATTGTCCTTAGTCAAAACTCCCCACCTGATCCTAGGTTGACCCTGTACAGTCCTCTTCTTTCTCTTTATCAAGATACAAACGACCATCACCAAGAGCCTATGTTGTGTCACGAGGTTCTCACTCGGGTTCACCTTACAATCCTCGCACAACCCCTTATCACACCTCGTGAAGAGGAGATACTAAATCTGAGTCTTAGCCACCATTCCTCCTCAGTTCCTCTCACCAAAGCCGAAACCGCCGTGCACCTCGCCATAGCCACCAGCAGAAGGCCCAATATGACTATTGAAATCCCTCCTATAAATAACTTCTCTGTAGGCGGAGTACCCTGCACCACCTCATCCAACACCTCCTAGAAGCACTTTTTAACCTCCTCGTCCAAACCCGTTTACGACGTGTAAACGCTAACGACATTCAGTGTGCTCCCTCCAACTACTAACTTAATCACCATCAGTCTGTCATTCACCTGCTTAACCTCTACCACTGACTCTCTGAGCTCCCTATCCACCAAAATACCACAATTTATACCCGTACGCATTCTTCGCCTTCGATCCTACCCACCTAGTCTCTTGAACACACACTATATTGACCTTCCTCTTATGGAGAATCTTTGCCAGCCCTATAGACTTACCCGTCAACATCCCTATATTCCACGATTCAATTCTCAACATATAGGCATCCTTTCTTCCCTTTTTCCCCCTTGGGCCCCGTCCCGCCCGCTGCCCCTTGCCCTACCCCCTGCCCCACCACCACCCTCCCGAGGACATGACCCTACTTTGCTATTACAAATTGTTGTATGTATATATATGTGAAGCAAATCCCAAAAATGGAGTACCATCTGATCCTCAACTTTCTGGGAATCGAAGGTGGGGGCTCTTGTGCTTTGAATCCATTACGTTTAATGGATACCTGAGGAGGAACTGTTAGTTTTAGGGCATAAGATCATAACGTTCACTTTTTACATACATAAAGGACTATTTTTGAGGGGTATATATCAAGGACCAAAATAGTCAAACCCGTATACATTAGGGACCATTTTGATCATTCCCTCCTCTATAATCAGTGCGATCTTTTGTAGTGTCATTTCTTGCTGAGTCTCTAATTTATTGTTGCTTTTATGACTATTGACTTGATAGTTTTGTCTCTTGATAGCTCCCTTTCATCTTTTATTTACTTCTTGCTTGATATTGGGAGGTGCTTGCATTTACTGCAGAAAGGGATCTTTCTATCCTCTTTTAAATTTCCAAGCTAAGATCATGTAATTAATGAAGATTAGCTGAATGTTTCAAATACTTATTGGAAGATGATCCACTTATTATAGGAGTGAATTTACATAGAGAATGGGAACTAGGGAAGGAAAGTGAAAGTAGAGTGTAGACATTATTTACCGGCTCCAATTTTGGAAAATCATTGGTTTTTTAGTTGATCTGCTTGGTTATATATGCTTGAGTTGGTATCAATTTCTTACTGGAGTGATGGATCAACAAATACTACGGCTTTGAGCTTCTGCTACATAACCATAAGATCATACTTTTTGCACTATGTTTTGCTGTTCGAACTGGAAATACCGTTATGGGGTCAATGACATACAAGTTTTATCCTTTCAAGACAATCTCAAAAGGTTTTATCATCTTTTTATTTCCCGAATGTTTATACTTTCATTTTCAGTGGAAGAATTATGCATGCTAGATCTTGATCCAGAAGATCCAAGAATAAAAGTGCTTTGCTCTCATGTTGCTAGTTGCTTCAACTCATTCTGATCAAGTTGACAAACATACAGATGCCTTATTCCCCTAATGTATTCCATCTTATTTTATTTGTGTTAGTTTCTGTTTAGAAATCATACAACTCTTCTTCAAATTGAAAGAGGGTAAAAAGAGAGGGTAGGGTGACGAGTCGTAATAGTTATGTGCATTTCGTTTAGAACTTCGAACCAGGTGACTGAACCGCAGTCGGTTTACTGCGTCTGAAACTGTAGCTCAGTTTGGAATTTTTCTGGTCTGGTCTAAAGCGCTTTTTTATGCAGCATAGAATCCATATGCTACTTCACGATGTACTGCAAAAAAACATCTAATGACTTTAGTTCTATGTAGCAACAAAATTATGCTTAACTGATAACCAAGAAATGTTATTCAATGAGTACTTCAAACATACATGCGCTTTGCCAGCATATTTCCACCTACTTTAACATAACTCTCTTAGAGAGTTTCAAACTTACAAATGCAAATGTTTTGTTAACTGCAGCATTTCAGGTCCAGGCATCAATCTCTGGAGCTACTACTATAGGACTTCTTACTGTGTGATGGCCATTCTCTTCCTCCCAAGTGATTGAACCAGATTGTGCTTGATCTTCCGCGACTCCCTTGTAACGTATGGTCAGAGTGTACTCCTGCTTCTGTTTTTTCTTCTCAAACACCAAGGTTTGCGGAGAGATAGAAATCGTCGAGTTTTCTGGTGCTCTCACTTTTACTTTATACGTAGCTGCACCAACTCCAACATTTGTGACTGTCCTCTTGAATTTCTGCTCCAACCAAGTGTAGTTCCCATATGGGCTAAAGAGAGCAATAAATGATGGGTAATTGATATCATTGGATGGATTTGAGCAGTTGTGCTTAGCTGATGATCTAGCAATTGTTTTGAATTTCTCTACTGTCAAATTCATGGAGCAGAGAAGGTTCACATAGTCTTGTGGAGTGGCGTCATATATTAGACCTGGATCAACTGCACGATTTGGATCAACGAGTCCGGCTCCCATGGCTAATGATGTAGCATCCTTGTCATTATCTGCGCTTTTGATAGGTTTTTCAGTATTATCCGAAGGATTAGCAGTGGTCATCATGGCAGATCGAATAGCTGAAGGACTCCATTCGGGATGTACTCCTTTTAGCATCGCAGCAATTCCAGCAACGTGAGGAGCAGCCATGGAAGTGCCTGATTCAAGTCTGTAATCACTATCCAAAAATGTATTGACACCAATAACTGCAGCTGAAACGTTCGATGGCCAAGCTGCTAAAATCAACTCTCCTGGTGCCATAATATCTGGCTTTGCAACTCGTAGATAGCTCGGGGAGGGACCTCTTGAGGAAAATGCAGAAACAACTGGAGCAGGCTTTACATCCGTGTGTGTTTCCTGGAAACTGATGCTGGCTTTAGGTTTTACACCTTTTAATGCATAGTCGATCACCTGCTTCCCTTCCTTGATGCTAATGACAACTCCAGGGTTTGTAAAAAAGTTTGATATTAATGCATCTGGATCATCAGATACATAGATGGCTCCTCCAAATTTTGACTCTGAGATGGCCGCCATTTGTTCTTGTACTTCTACTGCAACGCTATAACAAATCATGATGCTACGTCTAGCATTAGGGACTTGGGATAATAGGTCAGATGAATCACAAGGAGATATACTTTCGTTGTAAAGCACAGGAAAATCCTTGATCATGGTTCTCACTGGAAACAAGCTAAATCCTGTAATCTTTAAGCCATTCCCAAGAGTTAAAGTCCCTGAAAATGATCGGTCAGTACTGCATGATGCCACGGTAAAGATCCACGGGACTCCATTGTTTAAAGTTCCCATTTCAGGACCATTATTTCCAGCTGAAGCAGTGACTAAGACACCCTTCATCATGGCACCAAAAGAAGCTATTGCAATAGAATCTTCGTACAACGGAGTTTTAATCCACCCATACGAAATGGTCAGTATGTCGACACCATCTGCAACAGCTTGGTCCATAGCAGCAATTAAATCTGAAGTAAAGGTTCCTTCTTCAAAGCTAAACTTATACACAGCTATTCTGGCGCGTGGCGCGATACCTCTTGCTGTTCCAGGAGCATATCCAAAATATGAAGCTCCTTTAGCAAAACTACCGGCAGCAGTGGAGGCAACATGGGTGCCATGACCTCTAGTATCCCTTGCAGACTTCATCGAAATATTTACACTAGGATCATTAGCCAAAATCCCCTTATTGAAATAATTAGCCGAAATTAGTTTCCTGTTGCACAATGAGGAATTGAACTCTACTCCTGGCTTGCAAATTCCTTTCCACCTTTTTGGAACTTCAGGCAATCCATCGTCTCTGAAACTGGCAGATTCTGGCCAGATACCAGAGTCAAGTACACCAATGATAACATCTTGACCAAAACCAGAAGCTGGCCATAGACCAGAAGCAGGATTGAGCTTAAGAAACTCAGAAGTATGAGTAGTGTGAGCTTCAACAGTCCTGTCTTTATAAGCTGAGAGAAAGCCTGCAGATTTCTTGAGAGCTACAAGTTCATCTTTAGACAAAACAGCACTGAAGCCATGAATGACATTATCATAAGAATATACAATCTTTGGTACTGGATGATGATCATTTGGAGTAGTGGGAACCTCAATCTTGATGTTGTGAATAATGGAGGAATGCCAGTTTTCATGACTAGCAAAGATTTTAGGCATAAAAGATTTGTCCAAATGGACAATGTAAGTAGACCTCTGTGCTGAGGTTCCTAATAACAAAGAAATACCAAAAAGAAACCAAGAAAACAGGAGAAGAGGTACTGGTGTCATAATTCTCTCTCTACTTTCTGTTTTTTCCCCTCTTATAACAGAGCCTCCTTTTAAATACACATGATAAGAACCAGCCTTGCTTGGGCCCTTGGCTAGTTTTGTGAAGTAGATAATGCAATTGGTAAGCTGTCATTTTCTAAGACTTGGTATCTTTGGAAGTTTCAGCCAGTGGACCAGTGGCGACTTTTGTTAGTGAAAATTAAAGTGGCGACTTCCTGTGTACACACACTACACAAATTTGTACAAGCACCAAATCATATTTCAAGTGATAAATTGAAGATAACTTTACTAACGATCACTGAACTTTTGTGCCCTTGG
Source organism: Nicotiana undulata (assembly GCA_005239495.1). NCBI lineage: Eukaryota > Viridiplantae > Streptophyta > Magnoliopsida > Solanales > Solanaceae > Nicotiana > Nicotiana undulata. Next base: position 12,992 of record ML264564.1, read on the forward strand.
TCTACGCGGATCAGGGCCCAGCTAACGCGTGAAACACTCCGCCTGGGGAGTACGGTCGCAAGACCGAAACTCAAAGGAATTGACGGGGTTTGTTATTCAAAAATCACTTTTGTTTTGTTACTTAAAAATCATTCAACTTTGTGTTCATTACACAAAAGTCACTTTTCTTTCTTTTGTTATGTAAAAATCATTTTACTTTACTCTAGTTATCACAAATGTCACATTTTTACTTGAAAAGTCTATTACGTCCTTAATATTATATAAACCTTCGTATTTATGTAATACCTTTATATTATATACTACTCCATATAATATATTTTTGCATATGTATTTTATTTATAAATAAAATAACTTAATATTATTTTATTTATTATTTTTATAATATCGTTCTATATTTAATTTTTTCTTAACTTTAATTTTTAAGATAATATTAGTAGCGCTATTAAATTTGTCAATATCTTTAGTATATATTAGTAGAGAAATAAATCGGCAAGTACATTTTCGTGAGAAAATTCGCAGGTAAACAAACAAAGAAAGTGAGGAAAATATCATATGTTAATCCGAAGGAAAATCCCTAGGTAATACATGCGAATTTAGCTGGAGATATTTTCTTGGGGATTTATCTGGGCAATTGGTTATTTGGAAAATTACACTACTAGAAATTCGGGGAAAACCGTCCAAAAAAATCGATCAAAGTTGGTCGGTAATAGCCAATAACCGTCCAAAACTCGACCATTAATGCGTGGTCAGTATTTTGAGGTAGGAAGGGCATACCGACAAAAGTTGATCGAAAATTACCGACCAACTTTGGTCGGTCAATTATATTCACAAAAAAAAATCAAAAAATGAAATGCTGAAAAAAAGTTGTTTTATAACACTACTAATATATCTTGAAAATAAAAGTTAAGAAAAAAATTTAAATATACGAATATATTATAAAAAATAATAAATAAAATAATATTACGTTATTTTATTTATAAATAAAATACATTGGTAAAAAAAAAAAATATAATATATAATATAGAAGGTATTACATAAATATGAAAGTTTATATAATATCAAGGGCATAATAGACTTTTCATGTAAAAATGTGACTTTTGTGATAACTAGAGCAAAGTAAAATAATTTTTGTGTAACAAAAGAAAGAAAAGTGATTTTTATGTAATGAACACAAAGTTGAATGATTTTTACGTAACAAAAAAAAAAAAAAGTGACTTTTGGGTAACAAACAATTCAGTGACCATGAGTAAAATTATCTCTGATAAATTGAGATTAGAATATATATATTACTCAACAACAACAACAACAACATACCCAGTAAAATTCCACTAGTAAGATTTAAGAAGAGTAAAGTGTACGTAAACCTTACCCCTACCTCGAAAAGGATAGAGAGATTGTTTCCCCGAGACTCTCGGCTCGACAGAATATATATTACTCAACAATCTTAATTAATGAAACTTATATAAACGATATATATTATATAATACTTGTTGCTTTATTAAGCTATTCTTTCGTCTTAAGTTCTTTCTTCTTTCCTTTTTTTAATTTCATTGTAATACTCTACTATGTTGTCGCGGTTTTTGCATTAAACAAATACCAACTTGCAAAATCTTTTAGGAGTACAAGTTTTGGAAAAAGAAATTATGGAAATTATTGAAGATGGTCCTTAAAAAAGTACTTTGAGGTTGTTTATCAAAAACTATTATTCCACTCACATAACACTTAGAATATCTCAAGAAAATTACAAAAGCCTTTTGGAATCACATATGAAAACATAGACTAGTATAACTATGGATGGTCATTGATTGGACAAACACATTTTGTATTTGGCGATAGAACTTAGTACTACCATTGGGAATTTGTAGCAAGTGGGCTCGTTAGGATCGAATTTCTATTTTAAAAATGACCCTACCATATTGTGATTGATTGGTAAATGTCCTAAGTGTATGCATGCCAGCGTGTCACAATCCAAATTTCTCTCCGTTGTGTATCGTGATGGCATCTAGTCTTAGTCTTAGAGACTAGGTAAGCCAAACAGTTACTGAATAACAACAATAATAAAAGGAAAACTAACAGTCTTGATATAAAATCTTGAAAGAAATTACTAATTCATCCCAAAACCGGTAATACAAGTCATAAGCTCTACGAATCTCCTACGACTTCTAAATACAGCTGTTTGGAAATAAATACAACAGTGCATTAATACTACTTATAAGAAGGTGACTCTGAAGCCTGCGAACGCAGCAGCATGTTACCTTGAGCCTCCCCGGCAATCATCCACGCAACTACTAATAATATATACCTGGATCTGCACACAAAAATGTGCAGAAGTGTAGTGTGAGCACACCACAGCGGTGCCTAGTAAGTATTAAGACTAACCTCGGTGGAGTAGTGACGAGGACTAGTCAAGATACCACTGGTCTACAAAATAACTGACATGAATATAGAAATAACCGAACACTACATCAATCTAATACTTCGCGGAATAATTTACAACAATAACAATATAACGCGGAAGGAAATTACAGAAATTAACCAACGAAACAGCATAAAAGTACACAGAAAGATGGACAACAAAACAAGCCAAACCGGAATAAAACACAACGCAATAGAGAACATCAATAACTCAACTCTACGTCTGTTTGTTCACATCGGGCCCTAGCCATTAAAATCCATAAACTGATGGAAACCTTTAAACAGCAGTTCATATGAAAAAACTTTGCAAATATAGTCATTTTAGTATAGAAAGATCTCCTTTGAAAACATACTTTCTCCAAATGTATATATAAGTACATTTAATTGAGAGAAATACCAAAACATAGTCTCTTTCAAATTACGAAATTTCCAAATATGCCTTCCCAATAAGTGGCTTCCAAATATCATTTTATGCAAGACAAAAGCTTTTCAACTATACCATTGATGTAAAAGTCCTTCAGACATAATCTCCCTCGAAACCATTACTTTTTCAAAAATACTTTTCAATAGAATCTTTTGTTCATAGTCTCCTCAAGAAAAATATACCGGAACTCAGTACGAAACTCAGAAATTGCCATGCAGTACAGGATGAATCTCAAGTCTTATCAATAATGCAGTAATAGATCAATATGAACATCCAAATTGAAACAACGGAATATTAAAACTTAAACAAGTGCAGAAAAATATCAATAAAAAACAATCATGATGAAGCAAATATCAATAGAAAATATCAAGGAGAAGACAACGGAAACAATAACAAGACATAAACAAGTGCGGAAAAATATCAAACAGGAATCCACAGACATAATAATACAAAGACAAATGCACGACATCACCCTTCGTGATTTTACTATCATCCTCACAATAAATAAATAGAAACGACACGAAATGTCCCCTCGTGCTAAAATAACATAAACATGGCACTAAATGTCCCCTCGTGCTAAAATAACATAAACATGACACGAAATGTACTCTCGTGCTAAAATAACATAAACATGGCACGGAATGTCCCCTCGTGCTAAAATAACATAAACATGGCACGAAATGTCCCCTCGTGCTAAACTAACATAAACATGGCACGGAATGTCCCCTCGTGCTAATATAACATAAACATGACACGTAATGTCCCCTCGTGCTAAAATAACATAAACATGGCACAAAATGTCCCCTCGTGCTAAAATAACATAAACATGGCACATAATGACCTCTCGTGCTTTACACTCTTCCTCACTCAAACAATATCAAGAACAACAGTTTGGCAAGGAAAATCAACAACAAGAACCATAAATCACAACATCCCGGCAAGGGAGTCAACAATGCAAACAATATCATTGACAACACAAACAATAATAGAAACCATACCATCCTGGCAAGGGAGTCAACAATGAAAACAACATCATCCCGGTAAGGAAAAACAACTATAACCAATCTCGCCTAAACAATTAACTTCACGGAATAAAACTTAGCTTGAACAAAAGCCCAGTAATAGGCAACATCAAGGAAATATCAGCAATATAAATGTTTATCAACTAGATCTAAGTAGCACTTAAGGGAAGATTCATATAAATCACAATGTAAGACTCACGAGCATGCTTGACACCAACGAAAAGATGTTCCCAACAACGGCTAAACAACTATAAAGCTAGATAACACTAATATAGTCAATTTGGCAGTTTAAGAAGAAAATGTAGCATGATGATAAGAGTGGTAAAATATTCAGTTAAGTCAATTAAGATCAAGCAGCCAACGAAGGAATCCAAAGCAAGTAATTCTAATTTAAGCAGGAAAGGATGAAATTAACAACCAAGGATCCAAATGTAACAATTACAATACATACACAGGTCACATAAGAACCTACAAATCCTAAAAGGCCAATCTATTTGCAAATAAGTCCGAGTACGCACTCGTCACCTTGCATACACGGACTACAATCAACAAGGAAGACTTAATCCTAAGGGGTAATTTCCCCACACAAGGTTAGGCAAGATACTTACCTCAAACACGACAACTCGGTACTCAAAAATGGACTTCTCGGGCGAAAATACCTCCGGACGGCTCAAAATCAACTAAAACAACTTCAAAATACACAATAAACATATAAGGAACTATTCCAAATAATAAAGTTTTAATCTTCACAAAATTATAAAAATCGACCCAAAAGTCGACCCCCGGGCTCGCACCTCGGAACCCGATAAATTTTATAAAATCCGATTACCCATTCCGATACGAGTTCATCCATATAAAATTTATTCAATTCCGATGTTATTTGGTCCTTCAAATCATGATTTTTCATTTAGAAGTTTTCTTTCAAATCCCAGAATTTCCTCAACCCAAAACACAAATTAAATGATAAAATAAGAACTAATTCATGAAATATAATTAATTCTAGTGGAAGAACACTTACCCATTCGATTTTTGTGAAAAACCCTTCAAAAATCTCCAAGAACCGAGCTCTAGAAGTCAAAATATGTTAAAAATGGTGAAACCCCCGATTTTGAGAACTTATATTCTGCCCAGGTATTTTGTGCATTGCGATCGCCGACAAAACTATGCGATCATATAGAAGAAAAGATGTCACTAACCAAACATGCTATGCGATCGCATAAAAGAAAAGATGCCACTGACCAAACATGCTATGCGATCGCGTGGAGATTAATGCGATCGCATAGAGGAAAAATATGCTACTGCCAAACGCTACCCTATGCGATCGCGAAGCTGGGGTGCGATCGCATTGAAGAAAAACTGGGGGATCAGAATAGCACTATGCGATCGCGACTTTTCCTATGCGATCAGAATAGCACTATTCCAAGACTCGCGTCGAAACCTATCAATTTAACCCGGAATGACGCCATATTTTGCATACAAAGCATAAATAACACAACAGACCACATCCATTCTTGGAATTCCATTCTGAGCCCGATATCAAAATTTCACCTATCAGCCGGAGTCGCCGAAATTCTAACTTTCGCCAAATTACCTCAAATCACTCTACGGACTTCCAAAACCAATTCCGGACGTGCGCCTAAGTCCAAAATTATCATACGAAGCTGTTGGCATTAACCAAAACTCATTCCGAGGCCGTTTACACAAAAGTCAAACCTCCAGTCAACTTCCATCACTTAAGCTTCCAAAATTAAAATTTTTCTTCCAATTCGACTCCAGATTATCCGGTAACTGAATCTAACCACGCACACATGTCGATATACACAATGTGAAGCTGTTCAAGACTTTACGCCACCGAACGGGGCTTAAATTCTCAATACGACCGGTCGGGTCGTTACATTCTCCCCCTCTTAAACAAATGTTCGTCCTCGAACGTGCCAAGATTCACCTTGAACTCATCCAATCACTGATTGTACACTGCTAACACAAACCCGCAGTTGATCCCACGTCATCCCAACCCACATAAGCCTGATGAAACAATCATAACTGCAATATAGCCTTCACATCACCACCGATAAGTCTCATACCTCTACTTCTCACCTTCTACTCATTTACAAAAGACCCGATTCTAAATCCATATCCGGCATTAGCCTCAACCAGTTGCATCAACTCATGACTACACCCATAAGGCACGACCACACAACATAGCACATCACACATAGGCTCAAATAACACTTTTGATCACAATAGCTGCCCGAAATCAACTCATCTTTGGCAGTTAGCCTCACATCTGAAAGAACTCTGTTTCCAAGCCACGTAGTACTGATAATGATGAAATAAACACGAAGACCTCATTATTAGGCACCCGAATCACCGATCCACAACTAACACTACCGGGCACACATCCCGCAAACTAAGCTAAAGAAACACATAATGAAATGACTGAATATGAAAATAGAAACATATAAAGGAACCATCAAACAATCCCATAGACACAACTCTCTATCAATACTATCTTACCAAAAGCAATATAACAAGGAAGAAACAAAGCATATGAACAAATCACAAGGATCCCATCGTGATAAAATTTTCACCGCGGTACTCAGCCCGGCCCAAACATATCGAATCACAAATATCACGAGGACCTCGCCCTCAACTCTGAATCACATACCGAAAATATATCACACAAATTGAAATTCCTCCACTAATTCATCTCAACTGATAAAATCATAACGCTAACTGAACTCACATCTCGATGGAGTATCAAATCACAACTCGTAAACAAATACTCAAGAAAATCACATAAAGCTTACCACGAAGAACATCAAGGACTCACTTCCAGTTTCACTTCTATCAATAATGAATAAAAAAATGATAGACACGGGCTACTACTCATAGAATCTCCCAACAGGAGCAAACACAAAAATAGAGTGCGAAACATGGAACTCACTCATAAATGAAACAAAAAATATGGGAACTCGTCCTGGCCAACAGAACTATAATGAAACACAATTGGTTCCCTACCGTAACACATCAAAACATACCTGTGTGATAATACCTGGCACAACGGCCTCCAGCCTACTATATGAAACACATCAACGGGTCGAGTCTCCCCCTTTTGGGCGCCCTCCACTCACCTGAATACCCTACTATAACACACCTGTCGGAACCCTGGAACAATCTCTCACCCTGTGGCTAACATCCCCACGCTCAAAACAACCTCTCTGGTCTACGAATCCTGTGAGACCCATGAGTACCTGAAACACCATGCGAAGCTGGTAATGCAAACTGAAATGGTTGACCCACAAAACCTCAACCGTGTCGTACCTTGACTCCCATAATAAGGACCAGTAGATTTCTCTGGTCTACGAGGCCTTCTTTCCTCCCTGAACTCTCTCCCTGATTTTGTCTGTCCTCTCGCTCCCGGTCCCACATGCTCTCTAACCGGCGAGCGATCCTTACTACCTGCTGAAACGAGGCATCCTACTCTAACTCTCGAGTCCCGCTGAATCGAATATCATGACTGAAACTCTCAGTGACTCTACGGACTCATCTCCTAACTGAAGCAACCAAGCGAGGTGTATGGCCAACTCACTGAATCTAACGGCATACTCCAATAGTGACATAGCGCCCTGACGCAACTGCTCAAACTCCGCGCGCCGTACATCCCGAAGGAACTGAGGTGCAACCTCCCTTAAAACATCTCCGAAAACTGAATCCATGCTAGTGAAGCTAACTTGGCTAGGTTACCCCAACTCATATGCCGCCACCACTGATCAACCCACTCTGAAGACGTGACAAAAGCAATCCCGCTAGTCTCCAAAATACCCGAAGTACGAAGAATATAGTGACACTCCTCCAGGAAACCCTGGGCACCATCTGTAGCCCATCCACGGAAAGATAGGAGGGTGGTACTTCCTATACCTATCAAGTCCAAGGTATTCTTCCACAGATGCTACTGCCCTAACCACGGGCTGAACTGAAACCACATGTCGTGCTGCCATGATAACTGGAAACTGACCAATATGATCTCGCTTCTCTGGAGTGTAGACGGTGGGAGTATGAACTCCTCCCCTGATTTGTGAAGAAACTGGTGCACTAGAATCAACCCTGCCTGAGTCAAATGTGCCAATTATGCTCAAAACTATGCCCAGGCCTCCTGAAGTCCGGGGAAGCAACAGGCACCCCCAGTGCCTGTCCCCCATTGGAACTACTGCGGCTTCTCAACGGCTGCTCTGAGAGGCATCTTAGCTGCGATACGTGCTCCTCGTCGGCCTCTGTCTCTGACCCTTGCGACATTTTCTTCGGGGTAACATCATCAGGAGTCGCCGTTCGTGTCCTCACTATCGGTGAGAGAATGAAATGATAATTTCAAACTTCAAGATCAATAAACTCGCACGATAGGAATGAAGGAAGTGAAATTGTCCTAATAGTTCCGTAGCCTCTCGAAGATAAGTACAGACGTCTTCGTACCGATCCGCAAGAATCTACTAAACTCGCTTATGACTCGTAGCACCTATGAACCTAGAGCTCTGATACCAACTTGTCACGACCCAAATTTCTCTCCTTTGGGTATCGTGATGGCACCTAGTATTAGAGACTAGGTAAGCCTAACAGTTACTGAATAACAACAATAATAAAAGGAAAGCTTACAGTCTTGATATAAAATCTTGACAGAATTTACAAATTCTTCCCAAAACCGATAATACAAGTCATAAGCTCTACGAATATCCTACGACTTCTAAATACAATTGTTTGGAAATAAATACAACAATGCATTAATACTACTTATAAGAAGGTGAATTTGAAGCCTGTGAACGCAGCAACAGGTTACCTTGAGTCTCCCCTACAATCATCCACGCAGCTACTAACAATATATACCTGGATCTGCACCAAAATATGTGCAGAAGTGTAGTATGAGCACACCACAGCGGTGACAATAAGTATCAAGACTAACCTCGATGGAGTAGTGACGAGGACTAGTCAAGACACCACTGGTCTATAAAATAACTGACATGAATATAGAAATAACCGAACACTACACTCTCACGACCCAAAATCCCACCTTTCAGACCGTGACTGCGTCTAACATTGAACCCGCTAGACAAGCTAACGTGCACAACACTTTGACATCTATAAAAAAACGTAACAGTAATAAAGCCAATTAACTTTCCAACCTCTACTGGAATATCTCAATTTCCTTAACTTTCAAC